>BJCM01090585.1:0-45490 GCA_018326385.1 Flaveria bidentis | reverse complement strand
TATATATATATATATATGTGTGTGTGTGTGTGTGTGTGTGTGTTTAACCCATGGAAACTCACCAACTTTTAAAGTTAACCCTTTGTTTTTAATATGTTTTCAGATTTGATACTTGAGAATATCTTCATGCTCATATAGGACTTGGACTTAGTTTAATTGAAAATCTTATGTTGTGTTTATATCTTGTTTGTATTGTAATGATTTAATTGTCTTGTAATGTTCAATGAAAATGATATTTAATATTATTTCAACTTATTTAGTTCCATGTGCTTTGAACAATTGTTTCACAATCGTTCACCCCAATGATTCTGTCATCGGTTGGGGTATGACAACAAGTGCTAAAAGAAAATAAAAGTTGTTAAAAGGAAGATGAGAGAAGAGGCTGCAAATTCAAGAGCTACTATCAAAGCAAATCTGAATAAGTCTACGGATAGACAAAAGATGGTGAGCTTCTTGTAGCTTTATGGATTCTCTTGAAGGATACTTGGTCCAATCTCTCTCTCCACTATGGATGAACACATTAGAGTGATCAAGCAAAAGATCAAAAAGGGTGAGCTAGATGACTTTCATTCTCCACCAAGTTAGGTTGCACCTGAAGCTAAGGTCAAGGTTGAACCCCAAGAGACAACACAACCTAGTCCTAGTGTTGCACACAGCCAGCTTCATCTTCTGATCCATAACAGGAACCTAATCCTTCTTTATCATAACCTGTGAAGGAAAGGGACCCAACTGAGAAGAAAAAAACAAGAACAATCTTGTACCACAGACCAGTCTTCTCAATTAAATTATAGAAAGAGGATGATGATGGCCATTATAAGGGACAATAAGAAGAATAAGAAGTCCAAGGAATCCACCTCTGCACCTCAAGATCGGTCAAAACATCCTAAGGGTGCTCAAGAAGAAGCTGCTTAACAAGTCCACTCATAGTAAAGCCTCTTATTGCTAAGAGACCCATTTTTTCTTGGGTGCTTGCTACTAACCCAAACAAATGGTATGTCACTAGAGGTCAAGGATATTATGTAATGTATTTGTGTTATGCAGGGTCACCTGATGAACTTTGAGGATCAGCAGGTGATTCACTGGTTGAAGCTCCACTATCCCTTGAGATGGATATTCTATCAGATCTGATAATAGTGCAAGCTTGATTTGTTGTAGCTATTGGAGAACTTGGAATAAGTCTGGGTAACTCAAATAATTAGGTATCTTTATAATTTCCTTGAGTACCTGTTCCAACTGAAACATTCTCACAAGATGGTTTAGAGTAGTTGGGAAACGATTCTAAGTCAAAATATGATCAGGTCCATTCCCCCTAACACAAGGAGTGTGCTCATTAACAACAATATTGGATGATTCCTTAAATTGTTGATTCTTGATGTTGTAAACTCTATATGATTTAGAGCAGGAAGAGTATCCAACAAAGATAGCATCATCCGACTTTTTAGCAAATTTTGCCAAATTGTCTTTTGTGTTAAGTATGGTACACCTGCAACCAAAGGAACTTAGAAAGCCAATGAACGGTGGCCTCTTGTTCCATAGCTCATAAGGGGTTTTTCCATGTGGCTTAACTACAAGAACTCTGTTCTGCACATAGCATGCAGTGCTGACTGCCTCTGCCCAGAATGTTAGAGGTAGTTTGGAATCAGCTAACATAGTTCGAGTAGCCTTAATAAGTGTCGTGTTCCTCCTTTCAGCAACACCATTTTGTTGAGGAGTTCTAGGAGCACTATATTGTCTGGCAATCCTTTTTGAGTTACAGAATGAGTCAAGAACGAAGTTCTTAAACTAAATCTCTTGATCACTTCTAATTATCTTAACATTTTGATCAATTTGATTTTCTATTTTAAGAATAAAAGATTTTAGTGTTTCAACGGTTTCATCTTTAGATTTTAAAAAGAATACCCACGTAAATTTTGTAAAATCATCAACAATCACAAGGCAGTATGATTTCCTTCCAATACTCATTATACTTGTGGGACCAAATAGATCCATATGTAATAAGTATAATGAAGTGGTGATAGAGTTAACAACTTTGGATTTGTGAGATGCCTTGTGTTGCTTCCCTTTCAGGCATGCAACACAGTTATCTTTGCAGAAAAATCTCTTTTTCGGCAAACCATGTACCAAGTTATTTTTAGCCAATTTATTCATTGTCTTAAAATTTACATGACACATTCTTTATACCATAGTGTTGACTCATCACCATCTGCTTTGGAAAGAAAACATGATACTTCACTCATTGGGGAAGCATTGTTCATATTTAGTTTATACATATCCCCTTTCCTGGGAGATCTAAGAAACACTAATTCTGGAGAAATTGTCATGCCTGGTTTGAGGATAATGTACTCATGTTCTATGAAAAGTATTTGATGCTTTTGATCATAAAACTGAGAAACAGTTAACAGGTTGTGTTCAAGCTGCTTGACAAAGTGAACTTTGTCAACTTTTAACTTTCCATTGGACATACTTCCTTCGCCAGAAATATACCCGGCCTCGCCTCTAAACTAGACAGGACCTCCATCATAATGTTGAAATTGTTGAAGGAGAGATCTGTTCCCTGTCATGTGCCTGGAGCATCCACTGTCCACAATCCAAATATTGTTATTCTTGTCATATGGATGTCCCTGCACATAAGATGAGATGATTAGTTTTGATTAGAAACCCAAGCCTTGTTGGTCTTGGGTTCTTCCAATGATGGTGACATAATTGAACCAAAAGTTAAGCATGGGGGTTCAATGGATGTCTTTGAAGAAGAGGTTTGGGCATCCTTTTGTTGATCAAAGAGGATGAGCCTTTTAAGACTTTTGCAGCTTGGCATTCTTCCGAAGCTTCTTTCCTTTTGGAAGAAGCCTTCACCACCTTTTATTCTGAGGTAGTCTTCTTTTCGGATGGTTTCAATGGAATTCTTTTGTTCTTTTGATTCTTAACTGCTTTGGCTTCCGAAGCTATCCTTTTTTCATCACTTGGACAATTTGATAAGGTCCAAATGAGAAACCTTCCCTGACTCCTTCTCTTTTAACATTATTTGTATAATGTGTGATAGCAGGATTGTAATAACAATCTTTGGCCATGTGGTTTTGCAGACCACACATTATGCATATAATGTTAGTCTTCTAGGAGCTAGAATATTGTTATTTCTTGTTATTTTTCTCTTTATTAGCAATCTTTTCCTTTAACTTCCTGATCCTTTGGTAGGACAAGAATGTTGGTACTACATTCCTTTCTTAATCAGAGTTACCTACCACCTAGAATCCAGCTGAGATGAATACACCCTTTTGTTTTGGGTCAATCGTCAGTTTGGACTCAACCACTTTCTTGGCAGTTTTTCTTGCTGCTTTAGCTTTACGTCTTCAGACTTTGGTGATTAGGATTTGATCATCACTGGGAGAAGTAGGTTGATTTACCTGTTCCTTCCCTGTGGTGGCCTCTATTATTGTATCATTCTTCAACTTAAGTGAAGATGGGTCAGCAGATGGGACCTGTTGCTCTTCAGTACCACATCTAGGTTGCTTAATAGACTCATAAGAATGTGGTGGAGCAATTTCATTGGTCCCTAACCCTCCTTTGTTTTGATAACAAATTTTGGAGTGGGAGGATGATGCAATAATAGATTGGAAGTTTTGCTCAGAAATAGCATGCTTCCTGGCTTGAGCCTCATTAGTGACAAGCTAGCTTGAGCCTCAGAAAATTTGGATATTAAATCCTTTATTTGAGTCTTATAATTTGTGTGTTTATGTTTTAATAAGGACACAATTTTCTCTAACTCTTCAATTTTTCTTTACTAGTCAGATTCAACCCTCTTAAAATCAAATTTCAAAACATTTAAAGACTCAATATCAGATTTAATTTCCATATTGTAGTCCTGATACAGTTTAACCTTAGCAATACATGCAGGAGTACATAGATGTTCATATACCTTAACGTCATCTTCCTGCCATGAGTGCTTGAGCAGGAGTCACATCCAGCACCATAAAGCTCTAGTCAACTTCTTGAGCCATTGCAGCTGTCTCAGTTGACTTTCTAGAGTGCATTGATGTAGAGGGGTGTGTGGAGGCCTGTGGGGTTACTGGATTTGACTTGGGAGCCTTGCATTCCCTTGAAAAATGACTAAGTTGGTTATAGTTGTAACAATTTTCCTTGGTTTTGTCAAACCCAAATTTGTTGTTGGTTGGGTTCTGGGGAAACTGCCTTCTAGTTTTTTTGAAGAACTTCTTTGCTTTATAGGTTAAAAGAGCCATTTGTTGGAAAATGTCCACATATTCTACATCATCTGGACTCAAGCACTCTAGATCATCAAAGAAGTACTGAAAATCATTAGAGTGTCCATTTCCCGAAACAAAGGCACAGTTGTCCTGAAAGGGACCATGTAGAGCCTGTTGAGACCTAGGAGTCTCAGGAAATGTAATGTATGGTCCAGATGAGCAAGATGGCTGTTGTGTGTATGTCAGGTACTATTGAGGTTGTGTGGATCTTGAACCTTGAGCAACCATCAAGGCGTTTCTAGTAGGAAGATTTAGGGGTTTGCTTGTCTGATGGCCTCTCTTGCTCTCCATCTCCAGACGGTATCCATCAAGGATGCCATAAAGTTTGGTCATAGTGAGGGTGTTTAGATTTTTTGTCCTCTTGATATATACATAATAGAACGTCCACTCATTAGGAAGAGCACTCATGAACTTTCTTGTGAGGTCTCTAAGTTCAGGAGTGTTTCCCACAGACTGAAGGGAAGAAACGAGATCCATGTACCTAAAGTATTTCTGACTAAGGTTTCTCCAGCAATGTAGGTGAAGTTCTCAAATTGCTGCTTCAGTGAGTTCTTATTGGAGTCATTTGAGCTAGAGTACATTTGAGCAAGTGCATCAAATAGTTCTTTGGCTGACTTGCAATGCTCAAACCCCACCATGATGGAGTTGGGTATTGCAGTCATAAGAATAGTTATTGCATTGCTGTTAATGTCCATCATCTTTTGGTCCTCATCAGAGTAGTCTTCAACAGCCTTTTCTATCATGGCCCCATTTCCACCAAGTGCCGCCACCTTGGGTTTATATGGGCCATTGACAATGGATGTCCACATTTTGCTGTCTTGATACCTGATGAAGCCTTCCATGCGTCTACTCCATGACCTAAAATTTTTAGGGGTAATGATGGGAGCTTTAGTCATGGTTCCCATCTCTACTTCAAACTTTTTGAGGGCCATTTTTTGAGTTAGTTGTAAGGAGAAGTGAAAAACAGGTTGATTTAGATGGTAAGATCACACAATGAAGAGCCTAAAAAACTCTGATACTAATTGCAAGATCGGTTTTTGTTACTAAGTACTTGGTTTTTCTCTCAAACTCACTTAAAATGCACTCGGATGAAGCAGAGTCTCTCTGAGAGTTGATAGTAATATAATAGGTAACAATGAACACATAAAGATAATTTTCAAAGTACTTGCATATATTGCTTCTCAACTCAAAGTATTACCAAACTCTTACAAGCATATAACATGAGTTACAATGAGAAACTATATATAATACTACCTACAGCCGGATATACTTTGATACCAACTGGAATCTCTAACTAAAACAAATACTACAAAGCTATAGTTTAAGGTATCTTAGATAATATCTTATCTAAAATATGGTAGTCATGACATGTCCATGACTTACCTTTTGTCACTAACTAAAGTTGGCAACTATGCTAACTAATAAAGGTAAACAGTGGAATAAAGTATGGTAAACTACATGGCTTTTGAGAAAACGTCATAAAGTATATTAGAGGTCTGCAGCGGAGTGTTAGAGACACCATACTTATGTCCACTGGTTCATAGTAGTGTCTTCCAAAGGGTAGTTGGCTTTGGAAGAACAAGTTCATCCGAATCCACTAATACTTCGGAATAGGCTACTTCTTCCGAGGCTTGAGGACTACTTCTTTTCTTCATACTTCAGAAGTTGTCTTCTGATCTTTTCTTCTCAGACTTGATCTTCGGAAGTGAACACTTGGACTTCGGAAGTAGATTTTGTCTTCAGAAGTTGATCTTGCACTTTGTCTTTGGAAGAACTCTATTTCGTTCGGAGGTTCCACACTTAGCTTCGGAAGCCTTTTATTAGATTCACCAAAATAGTCTAAGTGATTTGGTTTTGGTTGCACCAACCTTCTTCTTGATCTAAAAGGGTCTATAAGGGACGACTCATCTTGATAAGTTTCATACCTTAAAGGTCTTACAGATAACAATGTGTGCAGAGGAGCAATCTCATATGAACTTAATCCCTGCCTGTTTTGATATAAAATTTTTGCATGCAATTATGATTTTCTTGAAGGTTTCCTCTTCAAGAACACATGTTTCTGTCTTAGCTTTGCTGATCATAAGCTCAGCCTTGTATTCAGGTAATTTGGTAATGAGATCCTTTATTTGAGTATTGTAATTTGTGTGATTATGCTTAAGAGTTGAAATTGTTTTTTCTAAATCTTCTATTTTAAGTTTATTATCATTTTCAGCTATTTTAAAGTGAGCATTCAAAATATTCAAGGACTCAAGGTTAGATCTCACTTCCAAGTTGTAGGACATATCCATATTTACTTTAGCAACGCATTTAGGAGTATAAAGATTTACAAATACCTTGACTTCTTCATGGTCAGCCATCAACGCTTGGTTAGGAGAAACATCTTCTACTTGGAAGCTCAAGTCAAAGCCTCCTTCTTCAATAACAACAACAACTTGTTGTTTTGGTTGCCTTGGATTCTAAGGTTTGGGAACACCCTTAGTGTAGTTTGGCCTAGATTGTGATTAGCAGCCATTTGTTCTTGGTACCTTGACCTCCCTTTCAAAGTGTCACATTTGGTTACAATTGTAACACTTCACTTTTCTTTTATCAAACACAAATTTTCCACTAGATACATTGCTAGGAAACTTCCTTTCGGTTCTCTTGTAGAACTTCTTAGCTCTGTGAGTGAAAAAACCCATTTGCTAGACTATATCCATATACTCTATATCATTAGGATGGATAAAATCCAAGTCTTCAAGAGTGAAGAGAAAGTTACCATAACTTTCATCAACAGACATAAAGGCTTGAGCAGAGTTTGTCTCTTGGAATGGGCTTCTTTGGTAGCTCTCCCTTGGTGTCTCAGGGAATGTGATGAAAGGAACCTTTTGTCAGTTGTCAAGATAGAATATAAGATAATGTTTGGTTTTCTACTATCCCTTTCAACCATATAAAGGACTAAACTCTACTGATTGTCGAAAGAACAGTTTGATGGTTTTTGCATGTTCATCTCTATTTGGTAGCCACTAAGGATACCATACAACACTGTGAGAGTAAGGGTAGTGAGATTTTCAGTTGTCTAAATGGCCACACAAGAGTGAGTCCATTGTCTAGGAAGAGAGAACATGAACTTTCTCACAATGTCTATATTCTCAAGTTTTACTACAACATCCATTAGAGTATCCACAATCTCAACATACCTGAAGTATTGTTGAGTCATGGTTTCACATGTCTTGTAGGTGAAGTTTTGAAACTACTACTTCATGATCTTGGACCCCTCATACATATGCTTAAGTGCATCCTAGAGATGCTTAGAAATTTTTCACTTCTAGAAACCTCTATAGATAGAGTTTAGAAGAGCAAATTAGAGAGTGGTCATGGCCTTCTAATCTACATCAATTATCTTTCAATGTTCTTAAGAACAATCAACTATTTCCTTTGGTATCATCCCACCTCCACTAGTGGTTGAAGAGATGCTTAGGATGTGAGGTCCTTCATTGATAGATCTCCACATCTTGTTGTCATGAGACTTGATGAACCCTTCCATACGTTGTCACCAAGTATCAAAATCATCAGGAGTGATCATTGGAGACTTAGTCATGGTACCAGTTTCCATATCAGCCTTTGAGATAGCTGTCATTTGAGTTGATAAGTGTTTTGTGAAACTAAAGAGATCTAAGATGGTAAGATCTTACAATTAAGAGCATGAAATGCTTTGATACCAATGACCGGTGAAGGGGGTCAATGCAACAATTTTAGAGTGTTAGGATAGTTATAACACTTAGCAAATCGAATAGGGAACCAGCTTAGATGAAACAATGAACGCATGTAAAAGAACAATGACAATAACACTCAAATATGGATTTTCAAGAATGATTTATGTTGCTCTCAAGTTCTTACAAGTGGTATAAAGCTTACCTTAAGATACAAGTACTTGAGATGATTTATACAACATCCTACAACTGACCATACTTTGAAGGCTAGCTAGAAACACTAATCTAGACAACAAGATTAATGTAGAGTGAAAAGACAAATTGTATTTTGTCTAGGGACTATGACATGTCACAACTCACATCCTTATCTATTACAAAAAGGATAAATGTACATAGTTGGAAAGTTTTAGACTCAACACCTCAATCTACAGTTGACAAAAGCATGGACTTTTCACCAACTCATGCTCGTTGGTGAGTCTTCAAATATGGCAGCGGAAAGGTGTTTCCACTTTTGTCAAAAGTATGTTAGAGAAGACATGACTTCTTTATTTTCAGAAGAAATCAGTCTTGGCTTCAGAAGACTTTGCCTTTGAAGCTTCAAAAGACTTTATCTTTAGCTTTGGAAGAATTGGCGTTTTGGCTTCGAAAGATTTGATACTTAGTATAATTCATTCAGTTGTATCAAATCTTCTGAAGTACTTTCCTTGTACTTCACATGTGTGTGCTGAAAGCTATGTGGTTGCTCTTTGGTTGCATTAGCCACTAAGTTTAATCCTTACATGTTCTAAGTCACCTTGTTTCAGTTTCTTAATCTTTCTTAGTCCCTGCAAATCATTACAAATGTGATACCACACCTTATGTCAAATGTCACACCCCGACCGACGGTAGAATCATCGAAGCGGATGAATGTGAAACGATTGTTCATAGCTCATGGAATTATATAAATTTAAATAATATTAAATGTCATTTTTCATTGAATAATACTAGACAATTAAGTCATTACATTACAACAAAGATTTAAAGAACAACATAAGATACTTATTTAAACTAGGTCCAAGTCCTATATGAGCAAGAAAAGTTTCTCAAGTAGCAATCCTAAAACATGTTTAAAATAAAGGGTCAACTTTGGAAGTTATTGAGTTTCCATGGGATAAACATACATATATATAAAAATAATTTACAAGTAGCAATTCATGTCAGTGGTTTTGAATTATGCAAGTTTATAGAATACATATAGCACAATCAAACCTTTGACCAAGAATAAGTTTACAAGTTTATAACGATTAACTAAGTGTACTTGGTTCCCATGATGAACAAGTCATACGTCATCAGGAGCTGGCAATACATCGGCTTTAACACCAAATAGGCTTGTCAGACCCATAGATTTACGGTGTCGCTAGGCTAGCAATAGTTAATGATTGTCAACATATAATGTATCTCATATAACACTCATAATAATACAAATAATCATGACAAAAAGTAAAGATGAATTGCATGTGCGTTACAAGTATAAAAAGTTTACAAGTGTAAGTTTATAAGGTTAACATGTTTCACCCCAAAAGGTGTAAAATAAAGTAAAAAGGGGGTATGGAAAACTCATATTATATAATTATGGTTGTAGAGTAGATAAGAAAGCTTGGATGTTCAAGAGTCAAATGTGATATCCTAAATGATAAAAAGAAACAATAGAAAATGCCAAAAAGTGAAAGGTAGATTGAAAAATTATTATTGCACCAATTTTAGTTTCTAGACAGAATGTTTGGTACGTGTTTTAATAGGTTTTAAAAATAGAAAACGGTATCATAAAATTGTAAAAATTTATAGTTGACTAGTTTAGAGTCTTCCGGACAACTTTTGTTTCAAAACATTTTTATGAAAAGACCCGTAAATAAGTCAAAACAGCAGCACAAGACAGAAGGTGTTGAAATGCACACTTATCTTGTGAAGGCTATTGTTGAGTCGTTCGATTGAGTTTAAAGATGTATAAACTGTTGTTGATAAGGTTATTCGATGGAATTAATATTGGAGTCTGAGTTTACTCAAATTCAGTTTTTTATGACTAAGTTATGGTTAGTTTAAGTCATACTATATTCTGCCAATTATATAGTAAGGTACTTATGTGCAATTTTAAAATTGCTAAAGCATGAAATGGGTTAGAACAATTTTATTATGTCGATATATGATTTATTAGATTTCATTTGAGTTATATAAAAAATATTCCAAGAGTTTTGCATAACCATCATTTAGAGAAATAATCTTGTGGAATAACCGAATGCAACGACATAGCCGTCCATATGCAAACGAGATTCTTTGTTTACATTAGTGTGTTACTAACTTGATTTAGGAATGTTAGTGATTGTTATAAGGTTAGTGAATGTTAGAAGGTTAATGATCAAATGATAATGACTAAATTAAAAAGATTTGGTAGAAGAAAGAATAAAAGTAAAAACATAAAAACAACTGGATGTTAGGATGATTGAAAGAATATAGAAATGCATAACATATAAGCAATATAAGATTACCTTAATTTTAGAAAATTCTTGAAACTGCTTGTAAAAGAAAATTTTTTTATATTGATCATAACCAAAGGATGATGAAAGGTTTGTGTGTGAGATTTTTAGAGAATGAACAAATGAAAAGTGAGGCCTAAAGCTTGCTTATATAGTTGAGGTTAGGAGGGGGTTATGAATGGTGTTAATGGTGAGTTATAAGTCTTTCAAAAGGGGGTTATGATTAGAATTTAAAATAAAATATAAAATTAAATTTATTAAATAAATATAATAATAATTACAATTTAAACTCTAAATTTAATTAAACAATTTCTTTTTTTATTAAAATTTTATAGACTTTATAAATTTCACAAGAACTTGTGATTTGATTATTTATTTTAGTTGAATATTTTAAAATCTTATAGATATTAATAACCTTTTAGCATTTATAAAAAAATATTTTATAAATTATAGAATTTAAGTTAAATTGATTAAGTGACACATTTATTGTTTTTGGAACATATAAATAAATAAAATGACTAAATAATGAATTTAATTTATAAGATTGATTCAAACGAGTTTGGGTTTGGGTTTATACTTTGAAAATAGGCGGATGTTACAGTCTCCCCTACTTTAAGAAAATTTCGTCCCGAAATTGAATCACGAGAAGACTGATTTCAAAGATATGAGGAGACTTGAATTTTATTTCGCATTCTCTAGTGAACACTTGGGAATGTTTAAACTCAATGAGTTGGATTATGGTGTTTTGCTATGCTTGATTTCGTTCAATATCATGATTCGAGACTTCATAAGTTTCTTGACAAAGTGGATTAAAATCATCAATTTGATTAGACTTTTGGCTAATAAGATTTTTCATTTCAGACGGTGCAAGACGATTTGAAAGGTAACTGATGAATCAACATATGCCTTCACCTGCAGCACATGTGTGCTAACTGATGAATCTTCTTGCATACGAGTGGTTATAATTTATCTCTTTACTTCAAACCTCTCATGACAAGCTTGTTGTTGGACATTTCCAACGGATGTTCATTCATCTCATATGCCATCATATGTTGTATAGTCTTCTAAAGTTTTGGAATCATGATGCTAACATCAGACATGAGACTTTCACAGAGCCCTCAAAATGCTTTGAACAAGCTCTATATATAATATTATTCTGATTGATGGGCTGATCAGGGATTACATATCTAGAACATACAATTTGTTCTCTGCCATCTGAACAATTTTCAAGTTGTAGTGCCAATCTATGAAGTTGGTGTTATTAAGTTTGTCTATTTTCAAGATGGTCTTAATAGAGAACTAGGAGGTGTTGGGATTGTTTTCATTTGAAATTTACAAAAATACATAGAATGAAAATCTAGTACTTCACGCTTTATATATCCTAATTCAAATTATGACCAAACTGCAAATTTTATATAACTAGGAAGAGATCCCGGTTTATCAAGCCGTAGTGGATGGCTCTAGCACTCTCCACTAGTATGATTAGAAAGGTAGGCAACGATTGCCAGTTGTGTTAACTACATAATTCTTCATTTGGGGTCGTATGACGAGAGTTTTCTGGATATTGTAGATTTAATCTTAACTATGCCCACTCGAAATTCAAGTGATGTTTATTATTAAAGTGTTAACTGCAACACTGGCTCATGTAACATATGAAACATCCTATATGAAGGGTGTTTCTTTAACATTTGGGGGTTTGGATAAATTGAATTTAAGTATCACTTTGTTAAAGGTGGTAATTAATTATCCTATAAAGTCTAGAAAGTAATCTGAAGCTTTGTTCTCACTTTTTCAATGATTTGGATTAATAAGTGGCTAAATCAATCTTCATACTCTAATAAAAAGGTAAATAGGGTGTTACGTGTTAATACCATATTCATTCTCATCAAACTTTTGTCGTTTCTCTCTCTTATTAAATAATTAACTACTAATAATATTATTTATTTATTTTTACATTTTATTTTTTCTAATAAATTAAGAAAGATATATTTTTATTAATGTTATTTCTATAGAAATATTTTCTTTATAAAAAAGGTTTTCTAAAGAATCAAACAATTTGTACGTAATATTTTAAAAAAAATTCTAAAAATTTTTTTGAATAAAAAAAATAATAGGGAGTTATAGTAAGGAACTTTTTTTAAATGAATTTTTTACAACTTTAGTTAATTTTTAATTTATCTTTGAAAAAAAAAATTAAAACGTTCATATTATAGTTTTATTACTTATAGTTATTACTCATACACAATTCAATGATATCATGTCTTAGTATATCTTTATTATTTATAGGGTTTAGTAAAGCTAGTGAGTTATATATACTTTATTATTTAAAAAAAATTATGCTAGAAAATCAAAATTTTAATTATCTTTAATTTGAATATAGTACGGATATATATTTATGTAATACTAAAGATCAAGTTAGTTATGCATTTAGGTTTGTACCTTATGTTTTATAAATTGTAACTCACTTTGTTTTTTTACTTTTTCATTTTTAACCCTATAGTTTATATCTTATACATTCAACCCTAATATTTTTTCCATTTTCAAATTTGATCTCAAATACCTTCATCTTTTACAATTTTTTGTTTTACGTAATTGTCTAAAATTTTCAAGTTAACATACAGACATATTCGTATATGATTTAATGATTTTACATCTATTTTTTTCTTTTTCACACATTCTGTAATACACTTTATTCTAATTTATACATAGTAACAAGTTGCAACGCACATTCATAGGTTAAAGATTTTACATCTATTATTCTTTCGTTCAATTTTATTTCTTTCGTTTTACGAGTTTTTCTAGCGTTGGTGATCACCGGTGACGATGTGACATTGATATTATTGACACGAATTTATGGTCCTATCGCAACTCCTGGATTTAAATACTAGTTTTATATAAAAGTAATCACCTTCTTTCTTAAAAGCATCGATATTGTGGTACTTGCATGGGTCTATAACATGTCACATCTTAGTAGCTTCCTACATTTCACACGTCAAAACCACTTTATACAATAACTCCCTCTCTTGATATTTATTAGAGGAAACATATGAAAATGATTAGAAGATGAAAGAATTTAGATTGAGTAGTTTGGAGTAACTAGTAAGGAATGAAGTTACCATATATAAATAAACTTAAATACAAGCCATTTAAAAAAGTTTTTAACTTAAATATATTGGTGAATGAGTTTTATTAAAGTTGACCCATTTTAATCAACGAATTATATTATCCCAACTTAAATCTTAATTATTTATTTACTATTTCAACCCCTTCTAATCCATATATAAACTTTATACAATAACTCCCCTCTCTTGATATCTATTAGAGGAAACATATGAAAATGATTAGAAGATGAAAGAAGTTAGATTGAGTAGTTTGGAGTAATTAGTAAGGAATGAAGTTACCATATATAAATAAACTTAAATACAAGCCATTTAAAAACAGTTTTTAACTTAAATATATTAGTGAATGAGTTTGATTAAAGTTGACCCATTTTAATCAACGAATTATATCCCAACTTAAATCTTAATTATTTATTTACCATTTCAATCCCTTTTAATCCATATATAAACTTATTTGTTTTCCACAAGTTTCTTTCTATTGTTTTTTTTCATTTACCAAGTGTGACTATATTATATAGGGTGGGAGGTTCGGTGTAGTATAAATATATAGGAGTTAGTATGGTGTTATTAGTTCAACTAGAGATTATGAACGAGTTGAAGTCATGACGTTGATAATGTATGTTGAATTATCTGTGTGTTACAGTTGAAAAAATGTGACAATACTAATACTGATTAAAACTGATGCATATATAAAATAGTAAAATAATGTTTGGGCAGTTGGCATCTTAATGGCAAACCTAATATCACGGCTACTTATCCCTTCATAAAAAAGAATTTAAAAGACATCTAGATGTATATGACAACCCTTATGGACCCCTATTATAAAGAAAACTAAAAGAATACCTTTAATACATTACAACTTATCAAAATAATTCTCACATGTATATCCTAAAATACGTAAACATTCGCTTCATATGCATGTATTATCATAATCCCTTTAACAAAAATCTGATTAGTTTTATATAAATGAAGTACATATTTAAGAAAAGTTTAATATATGAAATAAGAAGTATGATATCCCATGATGTTTCTAATAAAGCATGAATATTAAAAAAAGGTATTTTTGAAACTGCGGATTAGTTGTAGTAATCACAAGTTCAACGAAAAATACACTCAATAGATCAAATGTTGAAATTAAAGGTACACCAAGCTAGACCGCCTATATATTGATAAAAGCAAATTTCCCACGACTAATTATCGAAAGGACTATTTATGATATTGTATGAATAAGTAGGCTTGCCATTAAATAGAAGATCATACCGCAAGGCAAGAGGCACCAAAGTGTAATAGATACACTACATGCAATTTTAATACCAATGTAGAAGAGGTCCGTTTGACA
Source organism: Flaveria bidentis (assembly GCA_018326385.1). Lineage (NCBI taxonomy): Eukaryota > Viridiplantae > Streptophyta > Magnoliopsida > Asterales > Asteraceae > Flaveria > Flaveria bidentis. The sequence goes on along the minus strand of BJCM01090585.1, from coordinate 30,574 downwards.
ATAGATGAATACCCAATGACCGGAAGCATACATCAATAGAGTGAGTTGTGACCAAACTAACCTTGTAAAGTTAAAAATGAGAAAAATGTGGTAGATCGTTTCATCAAACATGAAAGGTAGGTAATGGTGTATGGGGTTATGTGACACTATTCTTTTTTTTGCATCTAATGTAGAATGTATAGTATGAGAATCTTCGAATGACCCCTAAGGCTTTTATTTTTTTTTACGATTGGTACCATTGTGTTTAAGAAATTTGATGAAAAAGATTAAATTATAAAAGCATTCTTAAGTAGAGATTTATGTCAACCAATTAATAAGCAATGATTTTCCTACACCGATTGATTACCGATTGATTAGTGGAAATGCAAGATTTTCCATCTAGAATTGGTTATAGTATAGTGAAGAAGCGGATTAAGCCTATTGCTTGGTTTGTTACCTATTTAAAAAAACTAGTAAAGAGATGCATTTGTGAGCGGGGACTTTGATAGTTGGAATAAAAGAAATAGATTGTTAGTCATGTTGGTGATAGAAATAGTTTTCGCAACAAGACACTGTTGGAACTTTGTTTAAAGACATGTGTGGGATTTATCTCATATTGGAACCAAAGAAGAATTCTTCTTTACTTATAAAGAAAAATTCACTTAACCATTCATGTGGATTACCAATTGGGCTAATGTGAATGGGCTATGTGTGTGTATGGTTGGATTAATTTGTGTTACAATATATATATATAATTAATGATTAATTCGATTTAACTGTTTTTTGTCAACCTATATATACAGATATTCTAGGAGATTAACAATACCAGAAATCTTACACACAAAATTCGTTTTTGGAATTCAAGAAAGGGAGTATAGCAATTTTCGTCAGAATCGAGCATTCGTCTTGATTGATTGTTGTATCCTCAAAACAGATCCGATCACCGGAAATTTCTGTTTTAGGACACTGCATTGCAGGCCTCAATCTGTATTTTCTTGTAAACAAATTCGTGTATTCTCCAATTCAAGTACGTTTACTATACTGTTATTGTTTGATTCAAAGTTAATAGCATAATTTGTTTATATTTATTTCGAATACTTGGGTGTAAATCTGTTCATTGATAATTTTGTCATAACAGACACTTAACAATTAAATATTTAAAAAGACGGGATCAATCTACACGTAGATACGACAATTACAAAGCATACTATTATTATATCTTAATGATATTGTAATTCTATGGTTTTCTATTGCAGTGAGAAAAATTTTAATTTCATGATCAGAATTAACCTCTGATCGATCTGAAAATTATGATGTATGCATTGTTAAATATACAATAACTAAAAGAAACATAGGAAAAAGTTTTTGGTTTCGCAGTTACATTAAGAGGCTACAAGCGATGCAAGATAGTGAGTCGACGTTGATGAAAAACTCATATTTAGCATGTTTTGTGCCAATTGAATTAAATGATGAACACAAAATAGATACGCTCGTATACTATGTTTATGGAGTTAACACGTGTATGATGAAACATTAATATTTAACTTTTATGTTACATAATTCAGGTATAATAATTACATATATTCTAATAATAGGAAAATATAAAATTATTGTATTTGGATGGTTGGAGTGTCATGTCTGGGTTTAAATGGGATATTGATAATTTCGAACCAAATTATTTGAAAATTTGAATGGATAACGACAGAATGTTACGAAAAATGTCGGTACATTTTCTAAACCTACTTTATTTACAAGCTAATAAAGAAACAGATCGAAGGGCACATGTTGTTGCTTTAATTAATGACTAAAAGAATAAAACGATGAGACTACTAACTAGGTAGGTTATATCTAACTACAAATAACTTTTTAGCTAATATGTATATGATGTTAATACTAATGGTTATCTTGAGAATAATATTTTTTTGCAAGAACTCTAGTAATTGATATTAGTTACACATCTTACGCATCTAACTTCATATACAAGCCACATGTAAATTTTAAATATTTTTTGTTTATACGATCATAATTTTTTTCCACGACATTATTTTTTTAATAACTTTTACTGTGAAATTCAGTAATTTTTATGTTTTCAACGCCTACCATATTAATATATTTTTATAAAGAAAAATGTCCACCCGTTTATTTACACATGTGTAAATTAGTCATTATAGATGCGTAAATTCGGTTTTAAACATGTGTAAATCCAGTATTACATATGTGTAAAACAAAATTCATAAAAGAACAAATTTTATTTTTATATTTTTTTAATATTTTATATAGAAAAGGAAAGCAAAGAAAAAATTTTTGTTTTTTTATTTTTATGTGATTTTTTATTTTATAATATTTTTATTATTATGTTTTTCATATTTACCATTTTGTTATCAAAAACTTTTGGCTCACATTGGTTCTTAGTTCCTAAAGTTTCACAAAAAATGAAGATCTCATTTGAACTCCTATTATGTGTGTATGTGTGGGTGTATTTTTAAAGGAGTGTTTTCTTAAGAAACATCATTTTTATGAGAATTCTAGGAATTAATATTCGACACACATTTAACATCACATATCCTTTTCATATCTTCTCAAAATGTTCATAAATTATTTTTCATGACATTATTTTTTTCAAAATAGTTTCACCATAAATTTAATATATTTTTTATTTTTCCATCACGTACAATATTGATACACTTTTATCAAAATCATTCGCATGTTATTTACACATGTGTAAATTAATGATTACAAATGTGTAAGTCCAGTTTTACACATGTGTAAAATGAAGTTCGTAAAAAACCAAGTTTTTTTCTTTTTCTATTTTTTATGAAAGAGGGAAACAACATAACATTTTTATTATTTAATTTATTATTATTTTTATGTTATTTCTTGTTATATAAATTTTTTAATTATGTTTTCGTTATTTACCATTAAAAACTTGTGCCTCAAATTGGTTTCTATAGTTCTAAATGTTGATACATCATATTCCTAGTTTATCTTCTTAAATGTAAAAGTCTTTTATTTCTTAAACATATGTAATGTAACTATTTAATGAAATATGATATGCATCTTGATGTTTATTTGTCTTTGAGTATTTCATATTATTATTGTATTTAGTATAATTCATATGTATGAACATCATATATAGGTTTGAGGTTGTTGTACATAGTTCTAAGTCAATAATGATTGAGAAATATGTTCATTTAGTCAAGTGGTTATATATGTTAATGGACCATACTTATGGACCATACGCACGAATGAATCATACTTATGGATCAGTCGCACGACTAAACCAGGAGACTGGATCAGTCGTATTACTGAGACATAAGGTTGAATCAGTCGTATGACTGAATCGTTAGTCGTGCGTATGAATCAACAGCATGAGTCAATCGCACAACTGAACCATACTAATGGTTCAGTCGTACAAATGAAACTAAAAACCTATAAATACCACATAATTCATGGAAATAAGTAGACTTCCAATATTAACAAACCCTAGCCGTCCAGAGCGCCCTAAGTAGCCTATCCAACTTCATAGTTCGTTCTTGATCGATTTCTACTCAGTTCTTAATGTTTGTTTCATCGTTAGATCGATCAGGTTGTCATTCTCACTGATTGGATCGCCTATCAAATAGGATTCCGAACTATTTGAACTGCTCTCACGCAGAATCCGTTAGTACTCCGTACGAAAATAGTCCTAACAAGTGGTATCAGAGCTTTGGCTCGTGATTTTACTTGAATTCAATTGTTTTGGTATTAAAACCAACGTTTTCAATCAAAAGAGTCAACTTTTTGCTTCAAAAAGTGTTTTTGACGATTGCATGTTTTACAGTTTCAATTTTTCATCAAATGGCAGATTAGGGTTTCTAGAAAATTCGTATTTTGTGTCAATGTGTTCAAATATTCAATTTTTAAAACACAGCAGCCTTCAGTTGCACGATTGGACCATTTGTACGACTAAACCCATTCGTATACTGTCATTCGTACGACTAAACTCATTCGTATCTCTCATTCGCACGGTTAAGCTACTCCAGTCGGTTGATTACAATCGCCTTACTCATTCGCACGACTGAATCCAATCGCCCAATTGAATTCATTCGTATCTTTCATTCGCACGAGTAACCCATTCGCATGAGTGACCCATTCGCATAGCCATTCGCACAAGTGAATCTGTCTTGTTCTATGTTTACCAACTTTAAATCAATGGAAGACCAGTTTGCTGCATTCACTGCTGGAAAGGACTTGCATATCCAGAACCTTCTACTTTTGGAGAATGAGATTGGGAACCACAACAACCCGCCAAAGTTGTTAACTTTGGATGAATACCCACAGTGGAAACAACGGTTGAAATCTACTATAATTGAGTTGACCTAACCCTTTGGACATCCATTGAGACTGGTTACACGGTAACAATCATTTCTAATGGAGTTAAATTGACTTTAAAAGAAAGCATATGCCTTGTTGACTCAGTTTATACCTTAGGACATATTTCATCAGTTCTCTAAGAACAAACAGTCTAAGAAATTATGAGAGGCCTTGGAAAAGAGATACGAAGGAAATACAACTCTGAAAGCACTAAAGGAAAAAGCTCTTAAGAAGGAATTTGATAATTTCTCTCCGATTGGGAATGAGAGCTTGGATGATATCATTGATCGATTCTATCATCTGATGAGTGAGTTACACACTCATGGCGTGACCACATCCACGGAAGATAAAGTCTCTAGTTTTTCTGATGGTCTGCCAGACAAATAGGATCCATTTTGTCTAATCTGAGACAAAACGACAGTATTTCTACTTTAGACATAAATGATTTCATTTTGAAGTTAAGGGAGGAAGAACTACGTATGAAGTACAAGTCAAAGAAAGGATCCTATGTTCAGAATCCTGCACTATACAATTCAATTCCAACTCCGGCTGCTTCAGGCGCACCGCTACAAACGGTGTTTGTGTCTAGCTCTTTTGATCCTTCCCAAAGCAGTGCATCAGGAACCATAATGTTAGGGTCATCTTGAACCCAATACATAGTTCCTAAGGCAAATACTAGGAAATGTCACCGTGGAAGTTGCTAAAGAGCACATGGACCTTCTAGTTGCTGTTGTTCAATCTTATGATGGATTAGTTGCTGGTAAGATTGGAAACTATCATCTTGCTGATGAGGACTACGAGCAAGTTGATGAAACTGAGCTAGAACGTATGGATATTATGTTGGTCTTGGCTAGTGCTGTTAGAAGAGCCAAGAAGTTTGTTAAAAAGACGGGGAAAAATTTGGTTGCCACTAAAGATACAACATTTGGATTTGACAAAACCAAAGTCACATGTTTCAATTGTGGTGAAAAGGGGCACTTCAAACGTGAGTGCGTAAAGCCAAAGAAGACTGGAAATGGAAATCCTTTTCCTACATTCAACCGGCAAGACTGGTCCTTCCGATTGGAACTTCATCTTCAAGTGAAGAGTCTAAGGCTTTGGTTGCTCAAGGTGATGAAGGACAAGACTGGTTCTTCTGATTCGTTTATGAGGGTGAATAAAACAATGCTTTTGTTGATACATTGGATGATGGATCTGTAAGTGAAGGAGACATCATAGCTAAGCATACACTTTCAGATATCGAAGAAGCTATGGATGTCATTGATCATTTGCTTGAAGAAGAGCTTAGTGTTACAAACTCAGAATCCCCAGTCACAGAAGAGTCTGACACTGCTTTGATGGCTGATTCATCTGGTTCTACACAAAAAATTAAAGGGGGACACGTATCATTCGCTGGGAGTAAAGGAGGTTACATCACCGCTCAAAGCGAAGTGGGAAACAAGAAAGTGAAGTTTGACAAGGTCAACTACGTTCAGCAACTGCAAAACAACTTGCTTTCTGTCTCCCAAATCTGCGATAAGGGATTCAAGATTGTGTTTGACAATAAGAAGTGCTACATGTTGAAGAAGGAGTATGTTATCGAGGAGGATAAAATTCTAATGTCAGCTTCATGATATAACAATCTGTATGTCTTGGATCTATCAAAAGCCTCCACAACTGAGTCTACCGCCTAGTGCTTCTTGTCAAAGGTAACAGAGAGGTATTCAGTCTCCTGGCATAGGAGAATGGGACACATTTATCCAAGGAAGATGAATCATCAAGTTCAGAATGATTTGGTGAAGGGAGTTACAGTCAAGAATTTCTAGCTCCTAGATTTCTGCATAACATGTAAGAAAGGGAAACAGACCAAGAAGTCTCACAACGCAAAGAAAGTTAATTCTATCGACATTCCTCTCGAGCTTCTACACATGGATTTGTTTGGCCCACTCAGCACAAAGAGCATTGTTGGAGATTGGTACTGCTTTGTAGTAACTGATGATTACTTAAGATTCTCTTGGGTGATGTTTCTGAAAGCCAATTCAGAGACATTTGAATCATTCAAGCATTTAGTCACTATATTGGAATCAGTCTACAAGTTGAAAGTAAGAAAGATTCGATCAGACAACGGAACAGAGTTGAAGAATCAGTGGATGGAGGCATTTTGTCGAGAGAAAAGAATTGTTCATCAATTTACTTCTGCCTACACTCCATAGATGAATGGAGGCATTTTGTCGAAAGAATGAATTGTTCATGGAACACTTTCCACCTTGTGCAGAAACCTTTGGTTTGTAAGGACCATTGACAATATATTGCCATATTTTTCCATCTTGATACCTGATGAAGCTTTCTATGCATATGCTCCATGATTTAAAGTTATCAGGGGTGATGATAGGTCCATTAGTCATCGTCCCCATCTCAACTTCAGACTTTTAGTTGAGAGCCATTTTTGAGTGTGGTGAAAGGAGGAGTGAAAAACAGGTTGATTTGGATGGTACGATCTTATAATCAAGAGCCTAAAAAGCTCTAATACCAATTGCAGGATCAATGTTTGTCACAAACACTTTGTTTTTATCTCAAACTCACTTAATTACACACGGTTTTAGATGAAGCAGAATCTCTTTTAAGTGTTGATAATAATATAGTAAGTAACAAAGAACAAAAGGAAATAATTTTCAAGGTACTTGTATATATTAGTTCTTAACTCAAAGTATTACAAGACTCTTACAAGCATGTTACCAGAGTTACAATGAGAAACTATATATACTATCACCTATAGTCAGATATACTTTGATACCAGCTAGAAACCTATAACTAAAGCAAATAATGTCTTATCTAAGATTTGGTAGTCATGACATGTCCATGACTTACCTTTTATCTCCAAATAAAGTTAAGAAATGTACTAACTGATAAAGGTGAACAATGGAATAAAGTATAGTCAACTACATGGGGTTTTGAGAAAACCTCATTCAGTATATCATAGGTTTGCAGCAGAGTGTCCAAGGACCATACTTATTTCCACTAGTTCATAGCAATGTCTTCCGAAGGTTAATTGGCTTCAAAAAAACAAGTTCTTGCAAAGCCAATTATACTTCGGAAGAGACTTATTTGTTTCGAGGCTTGGGGACTTCTACTTCGGAAGTCATTGTCTTGAAATCTTCTGAGTCTTGAACTTCGGACGAGAAAACTTTGTCTTTGAAAGTTAGAGTTTTCCTTCAAAAGTTGTTCTTAAACTTTGTCTTCGGAAAAATTCCATTTGCCTTCGGAAGTTCCACACTTAGCTTTGGAAGACATTTATTAGTAGCACCAAAATTCTCTAAGTGTTTGATTTTGGTTGCACTAGCCATTCTAGATTCAACAAAAATAATAAGAAATTATTAAGAAAATCAAATGAATTGTAATATTATTTGAACAAACTGCAACATTATTGCAATCGGTTCAGAGAATGTCATGTTTCATTTGATTTTCTTAGTAATTTCTTATTATTGTTCGTCATAGCTAACTACTTTTATTTCTCGCAAAATAAAGTTTAATCACTAAACAATAAAATAGATAAAAATAGTAAAATAAACCATTTTAGACGTATACATCATCCAAATTGGAACTTCTCACTAACCAAAATTCATGCAAATTGACCCCTAATTACTAGACAAAGATAGCAAATTCAACTACTTAAAGAAGACCATTTTATGGTACAACTTCAAAACTATAAGCTAGATGTTAAATTTTGGATCAAAATTCAAACATAAATTCACAAAACTAAAGGTTATAACATAAATTCGTCATCCTTTTAAACTTAAGCATAAAATCACAAAATCTCTATATCCATATCTCAACAATGTATAGATTGAAGAATTATCTCTTAAATTCATCATCACAAATTCTACAAAATACCCAAATCCATTTAGTTTGAACCTATAAAATATACAAATACATTTTATGAACTAAGCATAAATTCAAGCATATATTATAGGATATCTCATATATTAAACATCTTTAACAACTTTTAGTTAATACCTAAAAGTTACATAAATCCATTTCTCAACAATGCATAAACTCAAGCATGAATAAGTGTTTAAAAACAAACAAAAAGAACATAGATCTTAAGTTACATCAGTTGTGAAATCAAAATCTTCGTTAGTACAGTTGCCAACTTTAGTCTGAAGTAGAAATGGGGACGATGACTAAAGCACCATCATCACCCGTAAAAACTTTAGGTCATGGAGCAGATGCATGGAAGGCTTCATCAGGTATCAAGACAACAAGATGTGGCAATCTTTTGTTAATGGCTCGTATAAACCTAAGGTGGCGGCACCAGGTGGAAACGGTGTCATGATAGAGAAAGCCATTAAAGACTACTCTGATGGGACTGGAAGAAGTTGGACATTGATACCAATGCAATGAATATTCTTATGACTGTAATACCCAACTCCATCATGGTGGGGTTTGAGCATTACAAGTCAGCTAAAGAACTATTTGATGAACTTGCTAATATGTACTCCAGTTCCAATGACTCCAAGAAGGACTCACTGAAGCAGCAGTTCGAGAACTTCACCTATATTGCTGGAGAGATCCTTAGCTAGCAATACTTCAGGTACACTGACCTCATTTCTTCCCTTCAATCTATGGGAATTACTCTTGAACTTAGAGACCTCACAAGAAAGTTCATGAGTGCACTCACTAATGAGTGGGCGTTCTACTGTGTCTCTATCAAGAGGACAAAAAGTCTAAGCACCCTCACCATGACTGAACTCTATGACATCCTTGATTGATACCGTTTGGAGATGGAAAACAAAAGAGGCCATCAGACAAGCAGACCCTTGAGTTTTCCTACTAGCAATGCTTTAATGGTTGTTGAAGGCTCAGGACCCACCCAACCTTAGTAGTACCTGACATACACCCAGCAGCCATTCTGTTCTTTTTGACCATACATTACATTTCATGAGACTCCAAGGTCTCAATAGGCTCAGCATAGTTCGTTTCAGGATAGTTGTGCCTTTGTCTCAGGAAGTGGGCACTCTAGTGACTATCAGTATTGCTTTGATGATCTAGAGTGCTTCAGCCCAAATGATGTGGAATATGTGGACATAGTCCAACAAATGGCTCTCTTAACTTATATAGCAAAGAAGTTCTTCAAGAGAACTGGAGGGAAATTTCCCTAGCACCCAACCAAAAACAAATTCGGGTTTGACAAAACTAAGGCCAAATGTTACAATTGTAACCAACTTGGACATTTTTTAAGGGAATGCAAGGCTCCCAAGTTAAATCTAGGAACCCCATAGGCCTCCACACATCCCTCTAAACCAAAGCCCACTAGAAAGTCTACAAAGACAGCTGCAATGGTTCAAGAAGTTGACTGAAGCTTTATGGTACATGATGTGACTCCTGCTCAAGCACTTATGGCTGAAACAGATGACAATAAGGTATATGAACATCTCTGTACTCCTGCGTATATTGCTAAGGTTAAATTGTATTAGGGCTACAATATGGAGATTAAATCCGATATTGAGTCTATAAATGTTTTAAAATCTGATTTTAAAAGGGCTAAATCTGAGTATGAAAGAAAAATCAAGGAGTTGGAGAAAGTTGTGTCCTTATTAAAACATTAACACATAAACTATAAGACTCAAATAAAGGATTTAATATCCAAATTGTCTGAGGCTCAGGCCCAGCTTGTCACAACCGAGGCTCAAGCCAGGAAGTATGTTATTTCTGAGCAAAACTTCCAAGCCATTCTTGCATCATCCTCTCACTTAAAACTTTGTTATCAAACAAAGGAGGGTTAGGAAGCAATGAAATTGTTCCACCACACTCTTATGAGTCTATAAGACAACCAAGGTGTGGTACCAAAGAGCAAGAGGTTCCATCTACTGACCCACCTTCTTATGAGTCAAAGAGTGATGCAACCATGGAGACCATCATAGGGAAGAACCGGGTAATTTTACTCACTCCAACCGGTGATGATCAAATCCTGACCACCAAAAGTCAGAAGAAGCAGAGCTAAAGCAAAAAGAAAATCTACTAAGAAAGTGGTTGAGTCTAAGCTAAAGATAGACCCAAAATAAAAGGGTGTATTCATCTTAGTTGGATTCTAGGTGGTAGGTAACTCTGATTCAGGAAAGAGGTGTAGTACCAGCACTCCTGTCCTACGAAAGGATCAGAAGTTAAAGGGAAAGGTTGCAATGAAGAGAAAAAGAACAAGAAACAACAATCCTCAAGTTCCCAGAAGATTAACATTGCATGCATAATGTGTGGTCTGCAAAACCACATGGCCAAAGATTGTTATTACAATCATGCTAGCACATATTATGCAAATAATATTAAAGAAGAAGGAGTCAGGGAAGGTTTCTCATTTGGATCTTATCAAATGGTTCAAGTGATGAAAAAGAGAAAGCTTGTTTTCGAAGCAAGGTTGCTTTCGGAAAAAAGTCCTTCCGAAGGGAAAATGGCTTCGGAAGCTAAAGCTGTCAAGACTTAAAAGAACAAAAGAGTCCCATTGAAACCATCCAAGAAGAAGACTACTTTGGAGGAAAGGGTGGTGAAGGCTTCTTCCGAAAAAAAAAAGTTTCGAAAGAATGCCATGCTGCAAAAGCTTCAACAAGCTTAAGTGCAGGGACATCCATATGACAGGGACCTCCATGATCAACCAAAAGATGGATTGAAAGATTAAGAAAGATGTTGCAGCCCAAACCTCTTCTTCAATGACATCCACTGAACCCCCATGCTTAAATTTTGGTTTAATTATGTCACTATAATTAGAAGAATCCAAGACCAACAAGGATTGGGTTTCCAATCAAAACTAATCATCTCATCTTATGTGCAGGGACATCCATATAACAAGAATAACAATGTTTGGATCGTGGATAATGGATGCTCCAGGCACATGACAGGGAACATATCTCTCCTTCAACAATTTCAACATTATGATGGAGGTAATGTCCATCTTGGAGGTGAGGTCGTGAATATATTTCTGCTAGAGGAAGTATATCCAATGGAAAATTAAAAGTTGACAAAGTTCACTTTGTCAAACAACTTGAACACAACCTATTAAGTGTTTCTCAATTTTGTGATCAAAAGCATCAAATGCTCTTCACAGAACATGAGTGTATTATCCTTAAACTTGTGATGACAATTCCTTAGGAATTGGTGCTTCTTAGATATCCCAGGAAAGGGGATATGTACAAGCTTGATATGAACAATGCTTCCCAAATGGGTGAAGTGTCATGCTTTCTTTCCAAAGCTGATGGTGATGAGTCAACATTATGGCATACAAGAATGTGTCTTGTAAATTTTAAAACAATGAATAAATTGGCTAAAAATAACTTGGTAAATAGTTTACCTTAAAAGGAATTTTTTTGCAAAGATAATTGTGTTGCATGCCTGAAAGGGAAGCAACACAAGGCATCTCATAAATCCAAAGTTGTTAATTCTATCACCATTCTATTACACTTACTACACATGGATCTATTTGGTACTACAAGTATAATGAGAATTGGAAGGAAATCATACTGTCTTGTGATTGTTGACGATTTTACAAAATTTACATGGGTATTCTTTTTAAGATCTAAAGATGAAACTGCTAAAACGTTAAAATCTTTTATTCTTAAAATAGAAAATAAATTTGATCACAATGTTAACATAATTAGAAGTGATCAAGGGATTGAGTTTAAGAACCATGATCTTGACTTTTGTAACTCAAAAGGGATTGCCAGACAATATAGTGCTCTCAGATTTCATCAACAAAATGGTGTTGCTGAGAGGAGGAACATGACACTTATTGAGGCTGCTCGAACTATGTTAGTTGATTCAAAGCTGCCTCTAACATTCTGGGCAGATGCAGTCAGCACTGCATGCTATATGCAGAACATTGTTCTTGTAGTAAAGCCACATGGAAAAACCCCTTAAGAGCTATGGAACAAGAGGCCACCGTTCATTGGTTTTCTAAGGTCCTTTGGCAGTAGGTGTACCATACTTAACACAAACGACAACTTGGCAAAATTTGCTGAAAAGTAGGATGATGCTATCTTTGTTGATTACTCCTCTAACTCTAAAGCTTATAGAGTTTATAACATTAAAATCAACAATTTGAGGAATCATCTAACATTGTTGTTATTGAGCACACTCCTTGAGTTAGGGGGAATGACCCTGAACATATTTTTGACTTAGAATTATTTCCAAACTATTCCAAACTATCTTGTGAGAATGTTTCAGCTAGAAAATGTGCTCAAAGTAATTCTAATGATGACTAACTATTTGAGCTACCCAGACCTATTCCAAGTTCTCTAAGAGCTGCAACCAATCAAGCTCCCATTATTGGCAGATCTGACAGTATATGACTATATCAAGGGATAGTGGAGCTTCAACCAGTGATTCACTTGTTAACCTTCAAATTTCATTATGTAACGTTGCACAACACCAAGCTGATGGAAGTAGAATCTTGAAGAAACGGCAACTATTAATGTTGATTCACAGCCAAAAAATGATGATGTTTCTCATTCATTCAATCAGTCCTCATTGAATGAGTTTGACATAGCAGCTGGACAAAGTGTTCAAGCTCCTAAGCAAAATATTCCTAATCTGGATCTATCTTTGCAACTGGAGGTAATTCCTTGACTTAGGATTCACAACACTCATCCAACTGAGAACATCATAGGGGATGTCTGTGAAGGTGTGAGAACAAGAGGACAAATTCATAATGGGAATGTCTGCTTGTTCTCATGCTTTTTATCCCAGATGGAACCCAAGAAGGTAGAAGCTCCCTTGAAAGATCGTAGCTGTGTTGAATCAATGCAAGAAGAGTTGCTTCAATTCAAGAGACAAAAAGGTTTGGAACCTATGTCCGCTACCATCTGGTTAAGTACTTATAGGCACAAATGGGTTTTTAGAAACAAGAGATATAATAGAGGCATGATCATCAAGAACAAGGTAAGACTGGTGGTTCAAGGATACACTTAAGAGGAGGGAATTGATTATATTGATGTCTTTGCACCTGTTGCAAGACTTGAGGCTGTTAGGAGCTTTCTTGCCTATGTTGCATCCAAGAATTTTATTGTCTAATAGCTTGATGTCAAGTGTGCCTTTCTATATAGGGATATAGATAGGGAAGTCTATATATGCCAGCCTTTAGGATTTGAAGACCCATAACACCCCAACTATGTGTGCAAATTGGATAAAGCACTATATGGGCTGCACCAAGCACCTATGCTTTGGTATGAGACATTGTCTTAGTTTCTCCTGAAGAATGGTTACACTAGAGGTACCATTGATAAGACTTTTTTCATAAGGAAGTCTAGAAAGGACATCTTGCTCGTTCAAGTCTATGTTGATGAAATCATATTTGGTTCCTCAAATGACCAAATGTGTAAAAACTTTGAGAGCATCATGAAGAAAAAGTTTAAGATGAGTTCCATGGAAAAAATGAACCTTTTCCTTGGAATTCAGGTGAGGCAAATGAAGGAAGGGTTTTTCATCAATCAATCTAAGTATGTCAATAATATGTTAGAAAGATTTGACATGAAAGATTGTAAGTAAGCAAAAACACCTATACCCAAAAACCATAATCTCTGTCCTGACTCTGAGGGGAAGGATACTGATCAACATCAGTATAGGGAAATTATTGGTTCTTCGATGTATCTCACAGCAAGTAGACCTGACATCATGTTTGCAACCTGCATTTGTGCAAGATATTAGGTTGCTCCAAAGGTGTTTTACCTAGTTGCTGCCAAGAGAATCCTCCGATACCTCAAAGGAGCACTTAAATTAGGTCTCTGGTATCCAAGGAACAACAATTTCAATCTATATGATTACTCTGACAGTGACTATGGTGGATGCAACATCAACAAGAAATTAACATTAGGTGGATGTCAATTTCTTGGTGGAAGGATCATCTCATGGCAATGCAAGAAGCAATCATGTGTCTCAACATAATCTGCTAAAGCAAAATACATTGTTGCTACTAGTTACTGTGCCCAGCTGCTATGGATTCAGAACCAGATGATAGGCTACAGATTCAACTTCATGAGCACTCCTATCCACATTGACAACAATAGTGCTATCTCCATCACTAAAAATCCTGTGAAACACTCCAAGACAAAGCACATTGATATAAGGTACCATTTCATGAGAAAAATCTAATTAAGCTAATCAAAGTTGACTCAAATGAACAATATGCTAATTTCTTCACCAAAGCTTTTGATGAAAAAAGATTTAAGTATCTCATTGGGATGATAAACATTGATTAGTCTATCTCAATTGAAAACCTTTTTAAAATATGTAAAGTCTTATGTCAAAACAATCTAAGCCCTGTTACAAAAGGTCTTTCTCTGAAATTTTCAATAACTATAAGCTGAAGAGGAATTAACTCTCGGAAGATGTTTTACATATCTTCCAAAGCAAATTCCTCCCAGGATAATTTCCTTCTCGGAAGAGTTTTAAGTCTCGAAAGAAGCGATTGATTACATATCAAATCTACTTCCAAAGCTTATAAAAGTCTCCATTCGAAAAGCAATCTTTACTCTCGAAAATAAGAACTTTACCTTCGGAAGTAAAATTTCCTTTGGAAGAAAATTACCTTCGAAAATGCTTTATACTAGGAAGAAAGACTTTACTGTGTAACGGAAATCTTTTGGGCCCCACTATGTAAAAAGTAAAGATTTTGTTAATGATGTCAGATTATTTAAATGAACTAAACATTACCGCCCCTATCACATCAGCCACTGAAACATCATATCATCTTATCCTAACCCCCTAAACCACCATTTCACTCATTTAAATAACCCCGACTAATCACTTTCATCTTTTTATCAAATTTACAGCCCTAAAAGCTTCTTTCGTCTCCAATTCACCCAAGTCCGAACTCATCTTCTTACAACTTTCTAAAATGGCACTTAACCCTTAGCACAACCAAGTCGCACTTCTTGATTCTTCAGTCATCTCCTTTCTTACCCAATCATCTTATTACACCGCTCTGACAGTTAATCCTACCGTTTACTCAAATCATATGGCTGAATTTTGGGCCAATGGTCAGATTGAAACCCTAAATGGGTTTCAGGTAATAAGATCGAGCATTTGTGGCTAGGAGTTGGTCATTTCCGAACAACTCATCAGGGAGCATCTCGGGCTTCATGATGAGGGCGCTCATATAGAGTTCCCCAAAACAGATTTGGACAAAACATATATCCAAATGGGATATGATGGAGATGTTAGCAGGTCTACCGTCTACAAGTTCAAATTTTCTTATAACTGGAAGTTCCTGCTGCATGTTGTTCTTTATTGCTTATCCAACAAATTTGGGGGATGGGATCAAATCCCATATGAATTAGGGTGCCTAGTTTATGGATTGGTGAGAAGCCTTCACTTTAACTACTCAAGGTTTATGCTGACCAATCTTATGGGAAACCTCTCGTAGGAAACATTCTTCATGTTTGCTAGGTTTCTTCAGCACATAATCAACTATGAGCTAGACTAGAGTCAACTTGTTTTTGCTCTCTGATTGTCCCTCAAATGAGGTCTACTATCTTCAAGACTTTGAAGAGAGTGTCCACCAATTTCACCAGAAGACATACTACACTGCTTCCAGGTATGACTGAGCCAATGGCTCCTGGTGATATCACTGTAAACGCTATAGGTGATGAACCCACACCAGCAACTACCCTCATATTGCCAAATCTACCTTCTCACCCCATCATTAGCACATATCAAAGATTCCCCAAACAAAACCTTTTTCAATCTTCTCTGATTGAACAGGCTCCTCCTGTTCAATCCAAAAAGACTAGAGTTGAATAATCGGCTCCCACTCAGTCTGAGGTCTCACCATCTTTCAAAATTGACCTCAATATGGGTATTGAGTCTCCTCAGTCTCAAACCCATGAGCCTGAAATCCAAGCTGAAAACTCTCAGGGTGAGTTTTTATACTCCTTGAGCAGCCAAAACGAGACAACCCCACCATAGGCTCAATGCCATTAGACATTGACCAAGGTCCCAGGTCACTAGGATTAACTTCTATATCCTTTACTGACCTTCTTTTCAGAACTAATGAAGAGATTACGTCCCTTCATAGCAATGAAGTTGATCCACAACACTCTCGCAAGGATCAACAGAGCCTAAAGAGACCTCTTATCTTTAGCCCCCATAAGCAAGCCTTTACTAAGGTGAGTCCCACTGATGTGGAGGGGACTCATGTAGATTCAGTTGCCACTACTAAAAGAGCCTTAATGGACCTTCAGGACACTGGTAACATCTTTGAGACTGAATCTATGGCAACCATGCCTTTTGATGACTCTGAAAGAGACATCATTGAGCAAGGGAAACCAAGGTGCCAAGAAACCACATTTGGTGGTGAGGATGAACATACTAGGTATGTTACCTCATCTCCCTATGATTCTTCAAAAGAAGATGAAGGAGGACTACAACTCACCATGAAAGACCTAATTTCTAAAGTCTCAAACATTGAATCTAAGGTTAGGACTTTAGAGGATAGGTCTGCCACTCAGCAACTTGAGATTGAAAATCTCAAGGCCAAACTAGCTGAGAAACAGATTGAGAGGTTTGTTAGGCATGTACCAATTCAGGTCTTATTGATCTCTTCCTCTAGCTCATCAAGTTCTCAAGATGATGTTACCAAAAAGAGGGAGAGTTTTCTGGGACATAGCCAAAGACAAGAGGAACCACAGAGTCAAGCTCTCACTTCTTTAAGTTCAAGATACCCCAGGCAACAAGCTTTAGTTTTTCCTGAGCCTCCTCCAGTTATGATTCAAGTACATCAAAGGATGCTCCAAGATCTCAACAGGTTCTTCAACCAGTTCCTGATAGAATCTTTAATTGAACAGCCAATCCCTGACTTTTCTGTGATTTACTTTGGAGCTCAAGAGCTTCAGAGGTTGAATGCATCTTCTACTACTATTGAGGAAGTTGGTCAACCTAAGGTCTAAGTGGAATCCGAGATTAATTTCGAAGGGGAAACAAGGACTGATGGCCCAACAACTGAGATGGTTGGGATAGAAAGTGCATTCTCACAGACTTCCAATGTACAAGTCAAAAACTCAGAAGAACAACTTTAATCTTTTGAAGCTGAGATTGTAGCTGCGGAAGGACTATTCTCTTTATCTGATGATCTAATACTCACAGATGCAATCTTAGAACTTTCATCTAAGGTTAATAGGAAGGATTTACTCAGCCAACTGCTAGCTCAAATATCAGCACTGACTCTAGCTCCCATTACCACTACTTAACCTAAATCTTTCATCCAAGAACCCCCAAAGTCTAGCACTTACGAAGATGTCAAAGGAAAGAGGAAGATGATCGAGGAAGAGCTTCAGGAGGAAGCAAGGTTAGAAAAGCTCAAAATAAAAGGTAGATTTCCAACTTGGAAGTTGCTAGTTGTTAGTAGCAAAGCAGCTGTAGTCAACCAGGAGGAAGTCAATAACAAAAGAAGAGTGGAAATCATCGACAGACTTGTCCATTTAGGAGCTGCGAATAAGGATGTACTCTTGCTACCATTAGAGGAGTTAATTGAGTTAGAAAATGCAACTGCGTTGCAAATTCAACAAAAGCAAGAAGCAACAAGGTTGGCATTTTAGGCAGAAAGGAAGAAAAAGAAAATAGAAGCTAATCAACAACTTAGGATGGAAAGGATTAACTTTCTAACCTCTAGGGGTTTCTCTCTAGAAGAACTATCTCCACATAACAAAGATACGATCTTATGGCTCTACAAAAAAGAGCAAGATCAAATGGAGAAAGATAGAAAGAAAGCTGCTAAGGAGAAGCTGAGGTTAAAGAAGAAAAATGAAGATGAAGCAGGACTCATTGCTGCTAGAAAGATAGGTGAAAAGGCCTGGATGAAAGATTATCTTCGGGCTCATGGCTTCTCTGGCAGGCAGGTGGGTCCTATGTCTGAGAAGACCCTCTAGAAAGATGTCAGTGATATAAAGGCTGACATTCGCTCGGGGAAGAGGAAGGAGATGTATAGAATGGGACAAGGGATGATCTTCAAACCAACCACTCAACCCCAACCACAAACCCAACCACAACCTGAACCAATTCCTTTTCCATTCCCCATCAAGACTGAACCTACCACTGAACCTTACACATCTGAACCTACACCATCAACCGTACCAACTTCCTCACCTCAACCACCTAAACTACTCATCCTCCAACCTAAAATACTCTCTTGAACCCTAACACCACAACCTATCCAACAACCTCTCAAACCATCCCCTCAGCCTTCCAAACATCTCTCCTTAGAGGAGTTCAAGGCAATCAAGACAAAGCTCATCAATTATACAACCCTAAGAGACATATCTTGTGAGGAGGACTTTGTCAAACTGACTTATGTTGATGGATCCTCATGTTCACTCACTAGAGATCAATTTCTTGATATGCCTAGAGTAACATTGGACCAAGCTACAAAGCTTCTTGTCCTCAACTCAGATGCTCTGAATAAGGAAGAAAAGAAGCTAAGGAGAAGGCTGGTGACTCTACTGGATATGAATAAAGGAGACAAGGTACTAAGTCCACCCCTTGTGCCAAGGAAGAAGATTATCCAGTGGAGGTTCGAAGACTCTTCTCACAACTTTGTTATTGAGAGAGAGAGTGTGTGGATAGCTAAACAGGCAATATGCCTCATCTCTGTTACACTTAAGTAGATTTGATATTGTTGAGTTAGCAGAGAAGTCATTCTCCAACCCCTCCAACTCTGAAGTAGCTGCTCACATCAAAAATCACCTGAGCAGTCTTCATTTGTCCCGAGCTAATTACTAGGACCAAGTTTGAAGAATAGTTTAAAATGAGAGAGGAGGATAAAAGGAAAGGATCAGCAACCAAAGGCAAAGCCTTTCTTCAAATGTTTGAGGGTCTTGAACTTGAATGCATAGTTAGATGGGAGTATGACTATAACTCCCATCAATTAACTCTCTTCAGGGGGGCACACTTATCATTCAAAGTGTCAGACTGGATCTCCTATCTACGAATGATTTGTACAAGCTTCTCAGTACCACTTCTAGGAAGAACAAAGAAACAAATAAGTATCTACTTTCCCTAGTGTTGAAAGTTTTGGGAAGTTAGAACAAGTGAAGGTTTGGTAGCATCAACCTAGGGCGTGTTTATTGGATCAAGAAGAAGGCTGGTTCAACCAAAACCAAATCACTTAGACTATTTTGGTATAACTAATAAAGGACTTCCAAAGCTAAGTGTGGAACTTTCGAAGGAAAAAGCGTTCTTTCGAAAACAAAGTGTAAGATCAACTTCCGAAGGTAAACTCAAACTTCCAAAGACAAAGTATTCACTTCCGAAAATCAAGACTTAGAAGAAAAGATAAGAAGTAAACTTCCAAAGTATGAAGAAAAGAAGAAGTCCTCAAGCCTCGGAAGAAGTAGCCTCTTCGGAAGTATAAGTGGCTTCGGAAGAACTTGTTCTTCCGAAGCCAACTAACCTTCGGAAGACGCTACTATGAACTAGTGGACATAATTAAAGTCTCTCCGACACTCCATTGCAGACCTCTGAGATACTGCATGGCGTTTTCTCAAAAGTCATGTAGTTGACCATACTTTATTCCACTGTTTACCTTTATCAGTTAGAATAGTTGCCAACTTTAGTTGGTGACAAAAGGTAAGTCATGGACATATCATGACTACCATATCTTAGATAATAATTTATCTAAGATACCTTAACTTTAGCATTGTATTATATGCTTTAGTCGTAGGTTTCCAGCTGGTATCAAAGTATATCCGGCTGTAGGTAGTAGTATATATAGTTTCTCATTGTAACTCATGTAACATGCTTATAAGAGTCTTTTAATACTTTGAGTTGAGAAGTAATATATAAAATTACCTTGAAAATTATTTCTTTGTGTTCTATGCTACTTATTATATTATTATCAACTCTTAGAAGAGATTCTGCTTCATCTGATCCGAGTGTAGTATAAGTAAGTTTGAGAGAAATCCAAGTGTTAAGTGACAAACCCGATCCTGCATTCCATCAGTTCCTTTATCTCAGTCGGGGCCAATTGATACGATGCCTTAGCAACAGGTTGACAACCTGGTATCAAGTCAATCTAGAACTCGATCTCGCAGTCCGGTGGCACACCTGGTAAGTCTTCTGGGAACACGTCCGCAAAGTCACACACAACCGGTTCAACGAACACTTGTGGTGTTGGCATATCCACATCCTTCATGTAGGCCAAGTAGTCACTACATCCATCCACGCCTAATGCACTTTCCCACCACCCCAATCGAAATCACTTTCGGAATCGTAGTGACTCGATCACCGTAAACCGTTACCGAACTCCCGTCAAGCGTTATCAACCCAATCATCTTCTTGCGACACATAATTCTCGTCTCGTAGTCTGCCAACCAACCCATTCCTAGGACTACATCGAACCCTCCTAAGGTCATCACGAATGGTCTAACAGAAAACTTATGACCTTCTAATTCCACGTCACAACTTTCTATCATCACAGAAATCCTAGTAGACTTACCTATGGCAGTTTCCACATCAAAGGGCTTATCTATACTATTACTACTAATAGGTAATTTTTCATAGAAAGTAGCAAGGATTAAAACTTTTACTAGTATCGAATCAAATAACACAGAAGCAAAAGTTTGATTTACTAGAAACGTACCTGACACCACATCGGGGTCCGTCCTAGCCTTCTACCCTTCCGTCCCGACCATCTTCTTCGCACCGAAATTCTCAGCCCTTGGCTTCTTGTAGTCCCTGATCATGTGACCCTCTCCACCATAGTTAAAACATCTTGCTACACGACAATCCTTTTCTATATGCCCCGTCCTCCCACACTTGAAGCATAAATTCGATCCCATCCTATATTCACCGTTATGCTCCTTTCTACATTTATCACACCTCTTCGACCCGCACCAGATGTGACCATACGGCGGTCATCCACCCGTGCACTTTTGTTACCTATCGGGGCACCACCCCGACCAAACCTCTTCCCATTTCAGTTCCGGTCACAACCACCTTTCTTGTTGATCTCAGCCACCACAACCTCCCGCTCATCATATAACCTTCCCGCCAGATCAATCGCCGACCTAAACGTGCCTACGGATATCCGCCAGCAGTCCTTGGATGTACCTCATGATCTTTCGCGACAGAGGCGTCACCTGATCCGACACTATCCGTGCCATCCCATTGAATTTGGTGGTGTATTGTTGATGGCTCATTATTCTCGCCTCCAGCTGTAGGAACTCCCTTTCAACCTTGTCCATCTCTCGATGAGGACAAAACTCCTCAATCACCAACTTCTTCAACTCCGCCACCTCATTCTCCCGATAGCCTTGCTACCCTCAACTTGGAAAATATTATCCCACCAACATAAAGTCGAGTCCACGAATGAGTGGGTGGCAAACTTCATCTTCTGATCTTCCCGGCACTCACTGATATCAAGAACAATTTCCATCTCTATCACCCATCGGTGAGTAGCAATAGCAGTGTCATTACCATCAAATCTGAAATGCCCTGTAGTTACAGCCTCGTGCTGCCTCATGCACCGGCTCTTCCTCTTCCTCTTCATCAGTAGAGACAACTGTCTCAGTCTCGGGTTGTCCCCCTTCACCCGTAGGCATATTCCTTTCCTTCCTTTCTCCTTCACTCACAACCTTGATCACTTCACTCACCATAGAGGGTAGGATCGTCTGCATGACCTGATGAACCTCCTTTATAACAGCCTCCTTCACTGAGGCTCTCAAGTTAGCACTCTCGTCCCCAGCCTCCGGATGAGGGGTCTCACGTTCTTCATGAACCACCTCTTCAGCTCGAGGTCTTCCTTTTGTGGCCCATGGTCCAGCACCATGTCCACCACGACCTCCACTAAGTGAAGCCTTTGACGATCTACCACCGGCCATCCTCAAAACACACTATAAGATTCAAACACTAACACGGTTATTCAAGGTAATAGCTCGGTTTATGTCAAATATAGTAAGTCCCGAATTCAGTGGCCAGTTGTGATTAGCCACTTACTTTACTCTTCATACCCTAAGCATTTCCTATCCTAACTACATCAGTATCTACATCTACTAAAAGCACACAAACCACATAACATGCACACATAAGACCGGTTATCATTAAGAAAATACCTGATGGCAGGTAGTTATTCGAACTGGCATCCCTTCCCTTTCATCCCATTTTCAATTTAAGTTTAGGTTTCTTTTAAAAATTAACCCGTTTCACTTAAACTTTGGCTCTGATACCAACTTGTAAGGCCCCAATCGCGGGATGCTCACATCTGGTCAATCATCGCACAAAAACATACATATAATTTCCAACATTATTAAAACATCACAACGGAATTAACTTATGCCATTCCATATATTAATAATTGCTTTTGCAAAATAATACGACATTGTTACAGTTAAAAAACATCATTTGTTCGCATTACAATGCAAAAACATTATCAATATACAAAATGGATGCCATCCAAAATAAGCCAAGTAGCCGCCCGTGCCATCCCCAGCAACCATCACCTCCTAACTGGAAACACATAAAAGTCAGCGTTGCTGAGTGAGTTATAGTTTTAAAATAAAATATACTTTACTTTTGTTTAAAACCTTCCTTTACATTCTTACGCGATCAAGCATCATACGTACACATAGATAATACCATTATTATCTTCAATTACCGTTCATTATGTACATTTATCATTACTTCTTTACATTCCGTACCAATACCATGAACTTTTCCCACTGCTATGCATAAAGCGAGTACTGGGCCGAAGTCTATATTAGACCCCCATACATTGCGCTCGGTGGCCTATCCACGGTACCAGGGTAAATTCATGTGTACCAATGCCTTGTGCTATACCCCACCGTCATGCATAAAGCGGGTACTGGGCCGAAGTCTATAATAGACCCTCATACATTGTGCTCGATGGCATGACCACAGTATCGAGGTAAGCGACAAGGGTTCCATACAAATGGTCAATCACAAAGATTATACCCCGGTGTGCATCCTTCTAGGGTAGCAACCCACACACCGTTGAATTAACACCCTTTATTAGGTGTGAATTTCCATACAAGGCTTGCAAGACTATCCATTTCATCATTATTAATGCATGCATTCATTCATACTTTACATTCCTCTTTTTATTATCTTCCGCTTTACGTTACATAATACTTTACCATTTACATTCACGACCATACCACGTAAAGCCACGTAAAATAAACATACATAATAAGGAATATAAACATACATAACCATAAGGCATCATCATCATACATGACATAACAATCATCATATATCATCACCAAGTCAACTTACTTCACCCCAGGGAACATTCCAAGTCAAAGCCTACACTTTACATTTTCCCAAAATCTTAGAAAAATATTTTAAGTCTTAGGCGCATGGCCTCTCAGGAGCATGGGGAACACTTAGGTGCATGGGGAACTTCTAGGCGCATGGGCACTATTTAGGCACATGTCCATAGCAAATTCTAGGCGCATGGGAACTATACAAGCGCATAAGTGCCTAGGCGCATGGGAATTTTGGGCGTCTAGACAGTTAGTCAAATTCAGCCTATTTCTTGGCGCATGAAAACTATTTGGGCGCATGGGAACTCTTAGGTTGTTTATACCGTTAGGCGCATGGGCTATTTTCAGTCGCATGGGCAACCAACCTATACTATAATCATTTCAAATCAGTCCCAAACATCAATCTAACATATTCTAGGCTCATATCTTACATTCTAAGCAACAGGACATAAGCATAACATCATCATAACATCATCTTAACATCATAAATACCCAAAATCATACCCCACCCGTAAACATACACACAAAACATACGGGTGAAATACCCATGAAAATAAGAACGTTTAAACATGCATTTCCAGCCCCAAAATCATTTAAAATCAGTAAAAAGGGGGTTCTAGAACTAACCTTAGTAGCCTTTGGGTATGACTTCCTTCAAAACCCGTTTGCTTATAGCTCAAACACCTAAACCCACCAAAAAACACAACCGAACACACACAATCAAACAACCGAGGCGTAGGCCGGTTAAGAACATCTAAAAACCAAGGATTCTTAGCTGAATTCGAACTTATTCTTGTTCTTCTTCCGATATCCGAGAGCTCCAGCTCTTTCTCTCTCTATAACCGGTTGTAAAAGTGTGTGTGTAACATCATGGGCGGCCATGCCATCTTTTACACTCACTTTTCAAACATTTTGTTCTTTTTGACACTTTTAACCCCTTAATTTGGGTTTTATTATTTTTCTTTCTTATTCCTTGCTTTTATTCTTTCTTTCTTGCCTTAAAAAATATTCGGGTGTTACACTAACCTTGTTAATTATATACAACATACATGTATGTGTACGTCTATTTAACCTATTATTCATTCATTGTTTTCTAAATAATATAAAAGTAGTTAATATTCAGTCACACCCAACATCTCGTTTCACCAATATTGTCCGCTTTGTTCATGAGGAGCTCACGGATTTGTTTTTGGTTGCGTGTGTGAAAACTTCTCGGGGAGGTCACCCATCTTTGGATTGCTTCCACCTGAGCACACTTAACCGTAAAGTTCTCTTATCATCCACAACCAATATGCGCAAAACACGTTGATGATATTAGAGGCCAGACATTCTTTATGAACCAAGAATTTTCCTTGTCCACGGTCGATGTAGGATTTGCCTAGGGTGTTACAAACACCCATCTTTGGACTCAGCGTCCTCAATGAGGTTTGTCCCACCATCCCATATGTGGATGTGGGATTCGCCTAAGGTGTCACTCAGAACAACCCCGGGGACTAACCATTCTTGATGAGGTTTGCCCCACCATCCCGAACGGCACAGGAGTGGCTCTAATACCATTCTGTAACACCCGACCCCTCATACTAATAATATTATCCACTTTGCCCACAAGGAGCGCATAGATTTCCTTTTAGTTGCCCGGGTGAAAACTTCCTAGGGAGATCGCTCATCCCTCGATTGCTCTCATATGAGCACGCTTAACTGTGGAGTTCTTCTATTATCCACAACCAATACACTCAAAACACGTTGATGATATTAGAGGTCATACATTATTTATGAACCAGGAATCTTCTCTGTCCACGACTGATGTGAATTTGCTTAGGGTGTTACATAATCTATTTTCCACCATTGTTGAAAATGATAACAGTTTTAGTTTTAATTTTAATTTATTTTTCATTTTTAATTTTAGGACACAATTCGTACATTGCAAAAGCAGCGAGATGTAAATTTCTTTGGTACTTTACAACGAATCTTGTAAGTTATACTTATGTCACAAAAGCATCGATGGAAATTCTTCATAACAAAATTCAGTCGCTAGTACGTACTCTTTATTACCCAAGGGTAAAGATGTTTAGCCTAGAAAGGCTTGAAGCCTTAATAATTACACATATCCTTTTCTATTGTAAGGATTACAAAAACATCTTTAAAATACACTATTAGGTGTTGGGGGTTGGCATTTATTATATAAAAAATAGATTTTTTTCTCAACTCTTCTTTTTGAAGGACATAATGAACACAAGAAAGTGGTGCCTCTTAAAAAACAGGAACACTCAAAAACCAAAGTACAAATTACATAAGAAGGGTTATACTTTGGTCACCATTGCTAACTAATTTCCATTTTGGCCTTGGGCAAAATTTGTGAAACTTTCTTTTTTCCAAAAGGTAATTTTGCTATATCGGGAACATGAATCATTGTTACTTGATTATTTTCTCGTGTAACATAGTATAGGATTATATCATTTTATTATTTTTATTATTATAATTTTAAAAAAACTCATCCTTTAAAGCATTTATAATAGATTCTTCATTTTAATTTAAGTGTGTGTTCTATACTATAAGTGATAACTATAAGTAGTCGTAAGTGAAATAGAAAAAATATTATGGAGATTGTACTTTAATTTCTCATATTTGGAGAAATAAATACAACTTTATAAATTTTTAAATATTTTAAAAAGTGGTTATAAGTGAAAAAAAATTTTAAAGATAAATGTATGAAAAATTATTATTTAGTTGAATGGGAAGAAAAAATTAATATTTTAGTGTATATATGAGGATGGAAATGGAGATGAGGATAAAAAAATATTGTGAATGCTCTTTTATCAACCTATACCTATATATTTACTGTATTTTAGACTATTAATCTTATAAATAAATGTCAGTCATCTTAGCATGAGAGTGTTTTTTTAGAGATTATATTATTTAAAATTTTCTATAGGCATGAAATAAATTTTCTATAGGCATTTCATGACTATAGAAAAAATCTTTTTAGATTGTCATGTATGTGTGTATGCTTATATGTAAAAGTAGATACATATAATATGTTCATGGACAAACAAAGAAATTTTATTTATATACACAACATGTGTATATAAATCTTTTTAGATTATCATGTATGTGTGTATGTGTATTTTTTTGTATCCACCTATATCTTATAAATAAAGGCAAGTCATCTTACCATGAGAGTGTTTTCTTAAAAGCATTATATTATATAAAGTTTTCTATATGCATTTCATGACCATAGACAAAATATTATTAGATTGTCGTGTAATGTGTATGCTTATATTTAAAACTAGATACATGTAATATGTTCATGGACAAACAAAAAAATATTATTTATATACACAACATGTGTATATCGATCTTTATGTGTATTTACTTCTTAATTTTCAAAATTCACACATTATTATATAGTTCTATTTTTGTGACAAAACTCCATTGCAAAACAAGCAATAATTTAAATTCCGTTCGTAATTTACAACCGATCTCATAACTCATAATCACATCACGAAATTAGCGATGGAAGTTTAGTCTTAACAAATTTCATCGCAAATACTCTTTCTTTAGTAGCGTGCAAAATTAGCAATGGAATTTTAGTTTTCACCAAATTTCCTTCATTTGTATTAGGGTTTTCAATACTATACATTATTTATCTATTCTAGAACTTCATTTATACTTATCTATTAACTTCTTAAGGATGTAATTCATTAACTTCGCAAAGGATGTTTTTCATTATCTTCTTAAATTACACAATTATGAACCAATATAAGGAGACAATAAACAAAGAGAAGTGGCTCGTTTTGAAAATTATAAATCATCAAGAACTAATACCAATTAAAGAAAAGGGTTTACTTGGTTCGCCGTTTCTACGTATATAGTTTCCATTTTGACCTTAGCCAAATTTGTGAAACTTTCTATTTCCTCCTATATATTACGACGAAAATAATCACAAAACCAATACCTTCTTCAAATTATAGTATTTTTTTCTTATTTCCAACAGGTATTAAATAGTCTTTGTTCCTTAATTGGCTTTAGTCTACATAGTTAATTATTTTTTAATATATCATAGGATTGTATAATTTACTAATTTTATTAATATTAATAAATCCCAAAAATATTACTACAATTTAATATAATGAATTTTACTTCTCGTTCTTAACTGTCGCCAATAATTTTTTTTTAAGTTCAATTTGACCTCATTATTATAAACTAGGATTGATATCGGCCATTGCGCCATTTTGTTTTGGATTCGATTAAACTTTGCAATTCATAGGTGCATTTCGGCTGTTACTCGCATCATATACGATTACACTATTCATGTTTAATATACAAAATAAAATATACAACTACTTAAAGACTTTTGCCTCAAACTGACGACATAAACAAATTTGTTTATAATGTAACGGAAAACAACTTTAAGTAGAAAACAACTTAATTAACTTAAACATTAAAAAAAAGCATTTTAATTGATTAATGTAAAGAGAAAAATAATTTGCTAATGTATATTAAAATCAAAACAACCACCAATAGATTACATAATCAAAAAATAGTGATAGATTAAAGCAACTAAACATGAATCAAAATAAGACAATAATAGTTAGTAAATCAGATGATTAATTGCAAAAGAGAATTTTGAATTAACCAATTGAAAATAACCGTCAACACTGAACACTCAATGAATTTTTGGTGAATAAGTTTCGTAAGTTAGCCTCGATGAACCAAGTTTTGTATGTTGACATCGATAAACCTTCAAGAATTTTGTTATTCTTTGATAATTTTATTATCATTCTCATTTATCTTTAAAAAAGTATGTTTTCATTTTGAAATTTTGGGGCTATTAAATTTTGGGGGGCCTAAAACCATTGTTTTAATTGCTTATACTATAGAGACGCCCCTGATAAAAAGATTAGGTATATATAGCTTTGCACTCTTAATATTCATTTGTACTCCAATCCCCACATCTTATATATTTATAAATTAGTTTCACAATGAGATTGTAAAGACCTGGGAGTTCTTAAGGGAGTGTGGACATTGAGGACTCACCATCCTCACTTGAAATTGGTCACACTCAGTAACTTCCTCAAGTTCATATTGATGTGGACTCTATAGACTCCTACATGCAGAGTCTGTTTAAGGAAGGAATACCAAGGGCTGTGTCATCTCCACCAACTTCAAATCATATCATTGGGTGGAGGTATGACAACAACAAAAGGGCCCTCATCATTCTTAGAGTTCAAGGATAGCAAGAGGTCTTTAATTTTTAGACCTTAAACTTCTATGAAGGTCTGGATTTAGTCAACATGCCACTTGTCAATCAAAGTCAATCAAGACAAGCTGACAAGCTGGCTCAAAGAATTCAAGACAGGATCACTATAGAGTTTAGCTTCAGAAAGAGACTAAGGCAATCAGGCATTTATATCTTTCGAAGCTTAAAACTCTTCTTAGGCACTTATATGTTTTCAAGGATAATTTTCTTCCGAAACAAATTAACTCTCGGAAGCTTTGTTCCCTTGAACAAAACTTTCAAGTCTTGATTTTCTTCTGAAGTTAAAATTCTCAAAATTCTTAGGAAATTCATCCGAAGTCATTTTAGCTTCGGAAGCTTTTTCATTAAAAACTTCTAAAGATAATTTACCTTCGGAAGCTTTTTGACTTCCAAGAAAACTTCTTCTTGAGCAAAAACAAACTACTTTATCAAAGGTGGGACTGACTTACGGATTTCAAAGTTTATCCTCTTTTATTAACTTTGTCTTATAAACCGGATGGTTTCCTCCTCTTTCTATCATCTTCCTCTTTCCTTAAAACCTAAAACCTCAAATTTCTCTCTGAAATTACTTTCGTTCATCTTTCTTCATCCTTAAGCTCTCTCAAAATAGTCAACCTTCATAGCAGAAATGAACCAAACTTCTCCATGCAGTTACACATGCAACACAATTAGGTTGCTCTGTTACACTCTAAGAAAGATCCACATTTCTCAGAGGTTTGTTGTTTCTTAGCTTTATACAACTACTTCACCTACCTTACCATTGATCCTACACTTTATGAAGATCATATTCTTGAATTTTGGAAGACCTGCCAAGAGGTCGTTCTGGATGGGGAGAAGGCATTATCTGCCACAGTGCAGGGGAGAACAGTCTTCAGCTAAATGATGAATAAGGTAATATGTTCTTCCCTAAAGAAGTTGTTAACCACTCCTTTGCGCAGATGGGCTATAAGGGAGACTACTCTAACAAGACCATCAGGAAAGGGAAGGTCTCATCCCAATGGAAATTCCTACTCCATGTGGTTATCCACAGCTTATCAAACAAGCATAGTGGATAGGACCAGATTATTAAAGATCTCTCCTTAATTGTTCATGGGATGGTTCAGGGAGTCAAGTTCAGGTACTCTCAGTTTGTTTACACAAATTTGCTTGCAAACATGGACTCCTTAGAGTACTACATGTTCCCTAGATATGTTCAACACATTCTTAACTGTGAACTGGGCTCATAGAAAAGGGGAACAGGTAATACTCTTAAACTGGGACAGATGAAGCCGGGTATCTTTAAAATCTTGATAAAGCCCACTGTTGGCTTCTTTGGGGAAGAAACAACCCTTGTCCCATAAACATTAGAGCTCATTGTTCAAGGTGACAACCTAGCAGCACCTGCTAGTGTTGAACCCACACCTCCCACCTTCCAACCAACTCAACAGCCACAAAACACCCTCACCAACCAAAGAAAATACCAATGAACCCCTACTCAGATTATTCAGTCTGTGCAGACCCCTATATACTCACCCTCATAGGAAGAAGTGGACACTAGAGCTCCCACTTCTCCTAAGGAGTAGACCACTCCCATTCCTTCAATGATCAGTGTTGAGGTTCCTCATGCTCAGCCTGATGAGCTCATAAGCCCAAATGCCTTAAGCCTTCACTCTGAGTCTTAACACTCAAGTGAACAACCTTTAGGGGACAGTTACCATCCCCAGCCTTTGGACTTAAACCAACCAATTCCCAACCTTGACTTCTATACTGA
>BJCM01090584.1:0-32275 GCA_018326385.1 Flaveria bidentis | reverse complement strand
CATGAATCACATAATCACAACTAATAATCAACATTATTAATTAGATTATTATTGTTTATCATAGATTATTATTATTAAGTCACCAATGTTCAACGACAACTAGTGTGTGCTCATGACACGTGTATGCAAGACCTAACGGAACTAACGGAGTTTGGTAACGGAAAATTACCGGATGTCACAGGATAGGAGCATACCGGAAGTATAAAAGCTTTGTGTCTCTAACTCTGGTGAAGAAGACCGTTAGGGAAGTGCCTTAACTGCTCGATGTGGGAGATCTCCGAAGATGAATGAAAGTGGGTAGATTACCAGAGTGTAAGGCCTAGTTCCCGGGAAGCCTCATAGTTGGTTAATCATAGCATAAAATCATTTTAATAACAAAACAGTGCAGCAAAATAAGATAAACATTTGCTTAAAACTTGGTTGATATTGTAATCATACATTTGTCCCTCAATTGTAAATAAAGCATAGTACTTTCTTCTTTAATTACAATAAAAGATTTCATAAACGAAATGCCATCCATTACCATCCAAGTAGCCCCCAACCTAGTGCCATCCTCAGCATCAGCATTTACCTGCCAACTATTATACATAAAAGTCAGCTTAGCCGAGTGAGTTCTAGTTTTTAATAATATAAAAAATATAAACTTATCCTTCATATAATGATCATGCATACATCATAATACATAACATTTACGTCTTAATAAGCGTGTTCATTATCTTCCATTCTTTCATTATCTTTCACTTCATCATAAACGATATTGCACAAGACAAGAGCTCACTATTGATGACAACGAATGTTGATCCATTTCGGTACACATGAAAATGGTAGCTAACCCCTGACAATTGATCCACACTACAAGGCACATAGCCCACTCATGAATACGGATCCATCATCATACATCAGACTCACATAAGTGAAGTCTATCATAGTGCTTGTTATTTCATCTTCTGTTAGTGGTAACCAGACTGCAGGTCTATCCTTGAAAACCAGCTAGCACCCTTAAGTTTGATCGAACAGGTCATCGATCCTTGGTAACGGATACCAATTCTCTACAGTTAGCTTATGGAGCTCGCAATAGTCAATGCACATCTGCATGCTACTCGATCGGATGAAGCCTTTATCCAATAAATCTTGCAACTGATCCCTTAGTTCTACCATCTTTGAATGAGCTAATCAATACAGTGCTTTAGCGATAGGCTATGCTCCCGGCAGCAAGTCAATCTGGATTTCGATTTCGTGGTCAGGCGGCACACCGGTCAAATCTTCAGGAAAGACGTCAGGAAACTCGCGCACTACCGGCACGTCTGATAATTGTGGCTGTGGCGCATGCACATCTTTTACATAGGCCAGGTAAGCGCTACACCCATGTCTCAAGTACTTTTCAGTTGTGATCATCGACACGACCTTCAGTACACAGCACACCTTATCCCCACGAACTGTAACAGAACTACCATTGGGCATTGTTAGACGAATTATCTTCTTACTACATACTATATTGGCTTCATAGCTAGCTAACCAATCCATGCCTAACACCACATCAAAACCTCCTAAGGCCATAACATGCAACCTAGCAGGGAACTTACAACCTTCTAACTCAATCAAGCAATCCTCAACCACCTTAGTCACCTTAGTAGACTTACCAATGGATGTTTCTACATAAAAAGGCTCGTGTAACTTTATACTCTTATCATGCAACAAACGACAAAAGGCAGCAGACACAAAATTCCTACTAGCACCAGAATCAAAGAGCACAGAAGCATATTCATAGTCTACCAGAAACATAACTGAAACCACCTCTGGATCTTGCCTCGCCTCCTCACGAGTTATATTGAATGCCCTCGCCTTTGCCTTCAAACCACCCCCCTTTCCCTTATCCCCAGCTTTAGCCGCTCCTGATCCTTCTGATTTTCCTTTCTTACAGTCTTTTCCCAAGTTTCCCATCTCCTCACATTTGAAACATTTACCCGTCCCAACTCTACACTCCCCTGAATGACCCCTTCGATATTTACTACAAACACCTCCCTCACTCGTATTTCCTTGTCTCCCTGACTAATCCTCAACTCTCATCCTCTTTTCTCCAATCCTAAAGTTGTCACCTCCGAACCTCTTCCCATTTCCATTATTTTCCCACTCCATTTCTCCACCTTCTTCTATACAAGCATCAGATCTCTCTCATCGTACAACCTCCCAGCTAAATCCACCATAGACTTAAACGTACTTAGTCGGGAGATGATCATGTGCCTGCGAATATCCGCCGGCAAGCCCTAAATGTATCTCTTGATCTTCCGTGATAAGGGTGTCACCTGATCTAGCATCAGCTTTGCCATCTCATTGAATTTGGTAGTGTACTGTTGATGTGTCATGGTTCCCGCCTCCAGCTGCTAGTGTTCCTTATCAACCATATTGAGCTCCCTGTGAGGACATAATTCCTTAATCATCAACTTCTTTAGCTTACTCTATCTCATTATTCCAATCACCCTACTACCCTCGACTTGGACGATATTGTCCCACCAACACAGAGCCGAGTCCACGAATGAGTGAGTGGAAACCTTCACATTCTGATTCTCCCGACACTCGCTGATATCAAGAAAAACCTCCATCTTTCTCATCCACCAGTAAGCAACAACAGTAGTGCCATTTCTATCAAAAGTTAGGGGCTTTCATCTTTGAAATGCCCCATAGTTACAGCCTCGTGCTGCCTCATGCACAGGCTCTTCTTCTTCCTTCTCACTAGAGACCACCGTCTTAGTCTCTGGTTGCTCTCTCTCCCCCGAGGACCTATTCCTCTCCTTCCTCTCACCTTCTCGTACCGCTTTGATCACTTCGGTCACCACAGACGGTAGGGTCGTCTGCATGACCTGCTGAATCTCTTCCACCAAAGCCTCCTTCGTTAAGGCCCTCAAATTAGCACTCTCATCTCTGCCCTCCGGATAAGGGGTCTTGGGCTCTACATGAGCCGTCTCCTCAGCTCTAGCCCTTCCACTTGTGACCCGTGGTCCAGCACCATGTCCACCATGGCCTCCACCTCGAGAAGACTTAGAAGATCTACCTCCAGCCATCCTC
Organism: Flaveria bidentis; assembly: GCA_018326385.1. NCBI lineage: Eukaryota > Viridiplantae > Streptophyta > Magnoliopsida > Asterales > Asteraceae > Flaveria > Flaveria bidentis. Next base: position 29,212 of record BJCM01090584.1, on the reverse strand, counting down.
CAACACACTATAAGATCCAAACACCAACACGATCATTCAAGGTAATAGCTCAGTTTACGTCAAGTATAGTAAGTCCCTAATTACAATGGCCAGTTGTGATTAGCCACTTACTTTACTCTTCATACCCCAAGCATTTCCTATCCTGACTACATCAGTATCTAAATCTACTAAGGCACATAAACCACATAACATGCACACATAATAATGGTTAAAGTTAAAGAAAATACCTGATGGCATGTATCTACTCAGACCGGCATCTTTCCATTTTGTCCTATTCTCAGTTTAAGTTTAGGTTTTTTTTAAATATTTACCTATTTCTCTTAAAATTTGACTTTAATACAAACTTGTAAGGCCCCGTTCTCGGGAAGCCTCACAGTTGGTTAATCATAGCATAAAACCATTTTAATAACAAAACAGTGCAGCAGAATAAAATAAACATTTGCTTAAAACTTGCAGTTAATATTGTAATCATACATTTGTCTCTCAATTGTAAATAAAACATAGTACTTTTTTCTTAAATTACAGTAAAAGATTTCATAAACAGTAATGTCATCCATTGTAATCCAAGTAGCCCCCAACCTGGTACCATCCTCAGCATCAACATTTATCTGTCAACTATTATGCATAAAAGTTAGCTTAGTTGAGTGAGTTCTAGTTTTTTTATAATATAAGAAAATATAAACTTATCCTTCATATAATGATCATGCATACATCATAATACATAACATTTGCGTCTAATAAGCATGTTTATTATCTTTCATTCTTTTCATTATCTTTCGTGTCATCATAAACGAGATTGCACAAGGAAAGAGCTCACTATTGATCGACAACGAATGTCGATCCCTGTTGGTACACATGAAAACGGTAGCTAACCCCCGACAGTTGATCCACACTGCAAGGTACATAGCCCCCTCATGAATACGGATCCATCATCATACATCAGACTCACATAAATGAAGTCTATCATAGTGCTTGCAAGACTTTTCATCATCAAATGGGCCCGAGGTAACATGAATATGGATCCATCATCATACATCAGACTCATATAAGCTAGGATCACACTACATAGCCTCTAGATAAGTTAACACTTTAAGGGGTTAATTTCTGCCTAAATTCGCTGCTAATTTCGCTGCCAGAAAAGTAGTTTCGCATGGCAGCTTTTCTCAACTTTTGTTGAAATTCCATAGCTGCGAAATTACTTGCGAAACTATAGTTTTGCAGAAGACTCATAGTTTCGCAGCTTGAATAAGCAATTTTGCTCGATGCACAGACACTTTCGTAGATCGAGCTGAAAAGACGAACTAGCCAATTGTTAACCCAAAATCGCAACTTTTTACGTCCAAACCCTTAGTTTATCATCCATGAGGCTATACCTAAACTTTTTGCATGTTTTCATAAGTAAAAGTGTGATCTTTATGTGATTCTTTGATCTACAAAAGCGTTTAGAGTATAATTCTTACATGGATTTCTTGCTCCTTTTTTGAGCTTTGATGCTCAATCGTTCAGATCTTCAATCCCTTAACCTTTGAAGCTCCAAATCTTGAGTTTCTCTTCACTTTCTCTCTCTACTTTCTCTCTCTACTTTCTCTCTCTACTTTCTCTCTCTAGAATTTGGTGATTGGGGTTACAAGTGAGGAAGATGATGGCTGATTAGGTGGGTAAAGGGCTGATTAGGTGGGTAAAGGGTTGATTATGGGCCTTTAATACCTTAGGCTATTACCCATTAAGCCTAATTTAGCCCATAACTCATTTCATTCCTTTATTTTTATTAAATGTCCGCTAATTAAGCCTATTAGCATTGATAACTTATTTTGACATTTCGAGATATTACATAGACGGTATTGGTCGCACATATATATATGTATGTATGTATGTATGTATGTATGTATGTATGTATGTATGTATGTATGTATGTATGTATGTATGTATGTATGTATGTATGTATGTATGTATGTATGTATATATATGTATACATGTATATATATACATGTATACGTATATATATACATGTATATACATGTATACATCTGTATACATGTATATATGTATATATATGTATATATATATCTATATATAATTAAAGGTTTAAGTTTGTTGTGGGGTGTCAATGTGAAATACGAATTATGTTGTGATTTGTGAAAATACGAATTATATCGTGATTTGTGAAAAGTAGATTACATGAAAAAATGAAATTAAAAGGCCGCTACATGCCTTCTGATATTTACTTTTTCAAAATTTCCCCATTTTAACCCTTTAATGAATGGTTTGGTTTCGTTTACATTTTAGCTATTTTAGAGCTATTTTGGGTTGTTTTGGACAGCTTGTGGACTTGACCTAAATGGCCTAAATAAACTAAATAACAAAACCAAACCGATAATAATGGTTTGGTTTGGTTTTTTATCTTTAAAGGTTCGATTTTGGCTTTTACTCTTGAAAACCATTGCTAACAGTTTGATTACGGCTTTACTTAAAAACCATGAAAACTAGACCGTGAACACCCCTAAACAGTATGGTCCAGCATCTTTCATAATCATAATCATAATCATAACCTGTAGAGATGTTCATCCTAACAGCTTCCAGTCTTGCTACAGGAGCAAAGACATCTGTGTAGTCAATTCCTTCTTCTTATGTATAACCTTGAAAAACTAGTCTAGCTTTGTTTTTTATGACAAGTCCTCTATCATATTTCTTATTCCTAAAAACCCATTTGGTTCCTATAGTAGTCTTCCCATGAGGAAGAGGACATAGGTTCCAAACCTTCTGCCTTTTGAATTGAAGCAACTCCTCTTGCATAGCTTCAACCCAACTTCCATCCTTCAGAGACTCATCAATTTTCTTAAGCTCTATCTGAGATTGCATCATGGGTTTGTCCTCTTGTTCTTACCCCTGAGTCAACATCTCCAATGATGTTTGAGGTGGGATGAGACTTGTGGATCTTTAGCTGAGGGATCATAGCAAGTTGCTGCGAGATATCTAAATTAGAGAAATTTAGATCTGGCATTGATGTTTCTCCCACCTTATTAGCACACTTATGAAGTGAGACTTAATCCAATGAGTGTGTGACATTATTGATGTTGTATTCAATGGAGTGGTTATCAACATCAAGAAATTCTTGATCACTTTCACCACAACCATGATCTTCTACATTTAAAGCTTCTTTATCTAGTTGTTGAGCCTCTGAGCTGGAATTTGAAGGCATCTTATATGTATCAGCTGAATTAGTCATTGTTGTGCTGATAAAAAATTTATTTATAGAATTAGTTACAACTGGAGCTGAAGTTGTATAGCTTGAGGGTCTTGTCAGCTCAAATCTTGGATCAGGATCACTAATTGGTAGAATATCGGTAGATCCTAAAACATTCTCACAAGATTTGTTAAAACAGTTGGTAACTAAATCAAGATCAAATAGCTAATCAGGACCAGAACCAGTTACACTGGGTGTGTGTTTATTGAAAGTCACATTGGCTGACTCCTCAACAATCCTAGTACTGAGATTGTATACTCTATAAGCCTTAGCTTGAGAAGAGTACCCAATGAAATGTCCATTATCTGATTTCTCAAAAAAATTAGCAATTTGATCTTTGGTATTCAAGATGGTGAAGGACATTCAAATGACCTAAAAAAACAATGAAAGGTTTCCTCTTGTGCCAAAGTTCATAAGGAGTCTTACCATGTGTCATAACTGCTAAAACTCTGTTTTGCACATAGCAGGTAGTGTTGACTGCCTCTGCCCAAAAGGTGATGGGCAGTTTAGAGTCAGACAACATAGTTCTTGCAGCTTTAATAAGTGTCCGGATTCTCCTCTCAGCAACACCATTTTGTTGAGGAGTCAAGGGAGCACTATATTGTCTTGTAATATCCTTTTCATCACAAAATGTATCAAGGATTTGATTCTTAAATTCAGTTCCTTGATCACATCTTATGGTTTTGATCTTCTGATCAGATTGATCTTAATCTTTAAGATGAAATTCTTCAGAATCTCAAGTTTCTCATCCTTAAGAAAGAAGACCCAAGTGAATCTTGTGAAGTGATCTATGATCACTAAACAGTAAGAGGTCCTTCCTAGACTCATTACACTGGTGGCGCCAAAGAGATCCATATGTAACAAGTGTAGGGGAGTAGTGATGGAGTTTTTTTTCTTTGGCTTGTGAGATACCTTGTGTTGCTTCCCTTTCAGGCATGCAACACAATGATCATCACTTGTAAACTCTTTCTTTGACATTCCAGTTACCAAATCATTATTAATTAACTTATTCATGTTCTTAAAGTTTACATGACACATTCTTTTATGCCAGAGAAAAGACTCATCATTATTTGCTTTAGAAAGAAAGCATGAAACTTCTCCTGAGGGAGCTGTTTCTTGTAAATCCATCTTGTACATGTTCCCTTTCCTGGGGCACTAAGCAGAATATGCTCATGAGGAATGACCACCCCGGGCTTGAGAACAATGCACTCATACTCAGTGAAGAGCATGTTATGACTCTGATCACAAAATTAAGATACACTCAAAAGATTGTATCCAAGCTCCTTGACAAAGTTTACCTTCTCAATGCTGAGCTTACCATTTGTGACCTTGCCCCTTCTAGATATGTAACCACCCTCATCTCCTTCAAAAGCAACTATCCCTCCATCAATTCTTACAAAGTTTTGGAGTAATGACCTATTGCTTATCATCTGCCTAGAACAACCACTATCAATGATCCAGATATTCTTGTTTGTCTTGAGTAGTTCCTGCACAAAAGAGACGGTTAGTTACATTTAGAAACCCAAGCCTTTCTTGTCTTGGGTTTATCAAAAGAAGTTGAAGGTAATGAAACAATAATTGATCCTATAGTCATATTTTGAGGATCCTTTGCTGTTGTTGATGGAGAACTTTCAGTCACTTGGTCTTTCTTGAACTTCCACACCACCTTTAGAAGTTTAGACTTGACCTTAAATACTTCGAAAGTTTTACCAGAAGTTTTGATGACTTGTCCTTTGGAAGATCTTGTTATCACTGCAGCAGGCTTCAGTGCTTCGGAAGTATTCCCTTCATCCGAGACCAAATTTTCTTCCGAAGGCAATTTTCCACTTGCCTTCATCTTTATTTTGTAGTTTCCGAATGAAATAGATTTTCCTTCTGAAGTTATTTTATTCTTGGAACTCTTAGAAGTCTCTTATTTGGTCATATGCTTCTTGGATTATAGAAACAATCCTTAGCAAGATGACAAGTACTCTCACACATAACACAGTTCATTTTCTTCTTCCTAAGAGCCTTCTTTTGAGAACAAGGCTGAACTTGAACACTTTCCCTTTCCACCTTCATCTTTGCAGATGCTGAGACAGTTCTTTTAGGGTGAGAACTGCACTTGGAGCTGGATGGTTCAAGCTGTGTAGCAGTGGTACACAACTGATCAACCTTCTTTTTGATGCTGGGATAATCTAAACATGAACCACAACTAGTGGTACTAGAGTTCAAGTTGATGTCTTCAATCTTAACCACTTCAATCCCTACAAAAATAAAGACTTGTTTCTGCTTAGAGTCAAAAGTGGCATTGATCTCCTGAGCTTTCTTTGCTTTTCTCTTGCTCTTTCTGATTAAATTCTTTCTCATAGACTTGGTCATCACAGGCTTCTTACTCTCCATAGAAGGATAGTGACCCTTCATAGAATCCTCTTCTTCACTCTTCTCAGAGGCATTCTCTACTATCACTTCTTCATCCTCTTCAATCAAGGGGTCTATAAGAGGAAACTCATCTTCACAAGTTTCACACCTAGGAGATATTACAAACAAGATTATGTGTAAAGGAGCTATCTCACTAGATCCTAGTCCCTGCTTATTCTTATAACAAACTTTTGCATGCAAGGATGCGGATATAATGTTCTTGAAGATCTCTTCTTCAAGAACACATTTTTCTGCCCTGGCTTTGCTGATCACAAGCTTAGCTTGGCATTCAAACAACTTGGTTATGAGATCTTTGATCTGAGTTCTGTAGTTGGTGTGTTCATATTTAAGAACTGAAATGGTTTTCTCTAAGTCCTCTATCTTTAGCTCATAGTCATTTTCAGATCTTTTGAAATTAGATTTTAAGATATTTAAGGACTCAAGATCAGATCTCATCTCTAAGTTGTAGGACTTGTATCTATTAACTTTAGCAATACATTCAGGTGTACTGAGATGTTCCAATACATTTGCTTCATCATGGTCAACCATTAGTGCTTGGTTTGGAGATGCATCTTCCGCCTGAAAACTCCAGTCAAAGCCTCCTTCTTCAATAACAACTGCAGCTTGCTGCTTTGGCTTCTCATTCGGGATGGCTTTCTTAGTGTAGTTTGGTCTGATTTGTGTTTGGACACCATTTGTCCTTGGTGCCTTGCACTCCCTAGAAAAGTGACCCATTTGGTTACAGTTGTAACACTTGACTTTGCTTTTATCCAGCCCAAACTTTCCACTGGCTGTATTGTTAGTAAACACCTTCTTGTCATGTTGTAAAACTTCTTGGCTCTGTGAGTGAGAAGAGCCATCTACTGGACTATTTCCATGTACTTCAGGTCATTTGGATAGATACAGTCCAGATCTTTAAGGGTGAATAGAAGTTGCCTGAGCTTTCATTAGAAGACACAAAGGCATGTAAACAACTTTTCTCTTGGAATGGGCTTCCTTGAGTGTAGTTTTCTCTTAGTGTCTCTGGGAAGGTGATGAAAGGACCTTTTTGTGAGTTGTCAGGGTAGCATATAAGATGATGTCGAGGTTCTATGTTGTCCTTTTCAGTCACATGCAGGGCTGAACTCATTCGATTGCTAGAGTTACCAGATGAACCTTGCATGTTCATCTCTATCTGGTATCCACTGAGAATACCATACAACTCAGTCAAAGTGAGTCTTAAGGTTCTCAGTCCTCTTGATAACAACACAATAATATGTCCATTGCCTACGAAGAAAGGACATGAACTTCCTTACAATATCTCTGTTTTCAAGAGTCACTCCAACATCCACTAGAGTGTCCACAATCTCGACATACCTAAAGTATTGTTTAATCATGGTTTCACTTATTTTAAAGGAGAAAATTTCAAACTGCTACTTCAGGAGATCCTTCTTGTTCTTTTTGGCTTCAGTGGAACTCTCATACATTAGTTTCAATGCATCCCACATTTGCTTTGCATTTTTTGAAACCTTTGTATATAGAGTTTGGAAGAGCAGTCTGAAAGGCTGTCATGGCTTTCTGATCAATTTCTACTCTCTTTCTATCTTCATCAGAGTAGTTAGCCATAGCCTTTGGAATCATCTCACCTCCAGCAGTAGCTGAAGAGGTGTTTGGTATGTAAGGTCCTAAGACAATAGGTTCCCACATCTTGGAATCTTGAGACTTGATGAAACCTTCCATTCTTTGGCACCAAGTGTCAAAATCTTCTAGAGTGATCAGTAGGGACTTTATCATGGTTCTAGTTTCCATATCAGCTTTAGTGATAGCTGCCATTTGAGATGTTAAGTATTTTAAGTGTGTGAGGGATCTTAAGATGGTGAGATCTTACTATCAAGAGCCTGGAATGCTCTAATACCAATTGCATGGTTGTTTGAGGGGTTTGGTCACTTACAACATAACACACAATAAGGAGAGATTGATTTAGAACACTTAACAAAACAAATAGGGAACTAGAAACCAGTTACAATAATACTAAGAAACACAAGTAATTGAGAGACAGAACAAGAACAAAATAACACAAGTGTTTGGTTTTCAAGAATGTTGTATATTGCTCTCTAGTTTCTTACAAGTGTTACAAAGCATAAAGAAAGATACAAGGGACCAGAGATACTTTATACTACATCCTACAACTGGCCATACTTTGAAGGCCAGCTAGATACATGATCTAGACAACAACAAAATCAATGTAGAGTCAAAAGGCAGATTGCTTTTTGACTAGCAATTATGATATGCCATAGCTCACATCCTAATATATTACAAAAATGATAAAAGTACATAAAGTAGGAAGAAACAGTCTCAAGACCTCAATATACCAGTTTACCAAAAGCATGGACCTTTTTCACCAACTTGTGAAAGTTGGTGAGTCAATCAGAGTTGTAGTGGAAAGGTGGTCCAGCTTTATGGTAAAAGGTACATCAGATAAAGCATGTACTCAAAAGTCTTCGAAAGAAATCTGTCTTTATAAACTGGCTTCGGAAGACTTTGTCTTTGAAGCTTTGGAAGACTTCATGTTTGGCTTTGGAAGATATTGGTCTTGGTTTCGGAAGATTTCACACTTAAAATGTTTTCTAATGCAAAATGTGAAAATTTCGAAGCATTCTACTTCAGCACTTTATGCATGCATGCAGGACAAACTGTTTGGATGTTTTGGATTGCATAAGCCTTATATGAAACCTTACAGCTCCTTATGGTTTGGTCAAATAACACTGGCATCTAAACATTTAAAAAATCTTCATGTGGTTTTCAATTCATCTTAATAAACTCTAACCTATTTACGCCACTAAATTAAATTCGTTAGTTACAAGGATGTTTTGGTCATTTTACTCATTAGGCTAATAATGTTCCACTTTGTTATTTTAGAAGTACCGTTTCATATTACTTATACCCAACCCATTTTTTAACAACCACCTTATGTCCTTATCCACCTTACCATCCCCACAACCTTCCCCTCCTTCCATGATCTTCCCTCCGACCATAACCTTTCCCACTTTTGACAATGCCACTGCCACCAGGCCCACCACTAACACCAGTACCACCACTACCACCGCCACCATTTAAACACCACCGCCTCAACACCATTACCACCACTTCAACACCATTACCACCACTGCCACCGCCAAACACCATCGCCACCACCTGAACACCACCGCCTCAACACCAGTACCACCATTACCACCGCCAAAGACCACCGCCACCACCTAAATGCCACCGCCTCAACACCAGTACCACCACTACTACCACGACACAATCACCGCCAAACACCACCACCACCTGAACACCACTGCCTCAACATCGATACCACCACTACCACCATGACACTCCACCGTCAAACACCACTGCCTCAATACCATTACCACACCAGACCTTCTCAGCCCTAGAACACAAACCAAAATCACTAGAAACTAATCAATATGCAACCCCACCTTCACACCCCTTTCCCACTAAAATAAAACCCCGATTCCCCAAAATCATAAAATAAAAAAAATCATAACCAACGCCACACCCCAAGACCATGTTCGACCAATACCCAAAACCACCAATGCTACCCATTCTACTGGCGACCAAGAACACCCAAAAAAACCCTCTTTAGTTATAGCATATTTGAGTTGCAACTCATTGCATATAGATCTAGGGTTTTGGCCAACCAAGAACTCCCTAAAAACTCTCTTTTAATTGTAACAGATCTGAGTCACCACTCATTGTAGAGAAATCTAGTGTTTTGACCGACCAAGAATCCCCAAAACCCGTCTTTAAGGTGTGATGGGTTGATGGTGGACGTCGATGGTAGTCGGTATGTTGGTGGAGGTCAACAGTGGTGGCGGTGTGGTGGAGGTCCACAGTGGTGGCGGTGTTGGTGGAGGTGGAGGTTCATAGGGTGATGGTGGTGTTGGTGAAGTCATGTAAAGGAATGACTATAATGGTGGTGAGGATGGTAGGGTAGGAGGTGGTGCAATTTAACTTTTTTTCATTTAAACAATTTATGAAAATAGTTATTAGTTTGAGAAATTACATTATTAGTCATTGCATATAAAATAACAAAAATACCCTTGTAACTAACAAAAATGATTAACCGTGTTAGTAAGTTAGAGTTAATTGAAATAAATTGCAAACTACGTAAAGTAAACTCAAAAGTTTTTGGATGTAAAATATTATTTCAACCAAACCAATGAATAAAAGTAAATTTAATAAAAAAATAAGACTTTAAACTAGGGGTGTGTTTTTTACCCGAACCCGAATACAAACCCGACCCGAATCAACTTGAACGCGATTAAGGAAGAACCTGATCAACTCGAACCCAATTGTAAAACTAAACCAAATCCAATGTAGTCTTTAGGGTCGGTAATTGAGTTGGTATTGTTGTTAATCGAGTTAACTTGAATAACCCGATTATGAGTTTAAAATTCAAAGCTCGATTTCTTTCTAGATTTCAAGTAAGTAGAGCATTACATATTTATATATATTGTTGGGTCATATTGAAAAATTGAAGACAGCTGTAACAATTAAAAATCAAAGCTAATTCAAAGAGTGGTGCATCGGAGATTCGAAGTCTGACTTCAAAAATAACATTTAATCGGAAACGGTTGTCAGGTTTTCACATTAGTAATTGAAGGTGGTGTCTTAAAGCTTCTGCTATAATCACGTTTAAAAAAGGTTTGATTACTTCCAAGTTTATTTCATTCTTAAATTGAAATCAAGAAGTATATGTAGTTTTATTATGCTTACATATGTAACATCTGTGTTCATATTATAGAAATTTCATACAGTAGTTATTTTTAAACTTTTGATAACTATTGTATGACGTTTTAGTTTTATTTATATTTATAATGACACATGTTCAATTTGTCGGTTTGTGGCAGTGGCTTGTAATCGAAGTTAGGCAATATAATACCTTCAATCGGCAACAATGTTGGCTTGTGGTTCGTTCACAGTTTTACTAGACGGTGGTTCAACCGACTTGTGGTTCAATCAAATTTCAAAGAAAAGGTTTGGTTTCTTAAGTTTTTATCATTCAAACACTCAAATCTTATCATGTATGCGTGTGTTTATTTTACTCATACGAGTGTGCATTCATAATTTATTTTTTTACGATGTGTGTTCGTAGTTTATTATTATTTTTTTGGGATACTTTAGTTCAAACAATAGCTAATTTTAGTGACACAAATACAATATTTATGACACTTTAGGTTTATATAGTTTATTGTATGATAATTTTTGTTTGGTGCTTATTAATTCATATGCTTGAAATTGATCTAATTCTTGTATGCTTTTTTACATATAGATGTCAGAAACATATGATTCGACTGAAAAACAAAGGATTGACCTTGATGGCAATGATGATCAAATTTCATAAATAACCAAAGCAACTACAAAGAAAATTTTATAAAAAATACCAACCAAGATCACATGTGTGTGTTGGGGGGGGGGGGGTTGAAAAGGTCACTGATAAAGATGGTGTTAAAAAAGCCAAGTGCATTCATTATTCTTTGGTGTACAAGACAGGCTTCAAATCTTAAGGTACAACCAATGTAAGCAATCATTTAAAGAAATGTGCCCCGTACCTAGCTAAAAATAATAGTGGGCAAACACAAATTGCTTTTCAATATGCGGATGGAAATAAAATGACCTAAATTTTTTAGGAAAGCTTTATGCTATATGATTGTATCTAATGAGCTGCCATTTAGTTTTGTGGAACGAGCGGGTTTTAGGTATTTCATGAGTATATGTCAACCATCTTTTAAAATTCCAAGTAGAACCACAATTACCAAATACATTTACAAGTTGTTTCAAGAAAAAAATGAAAGTTCATGATTTTATTAAAAGCAATACCGGTAGGATTTGTTTGACCACATGCATGGCACTTGGACTTCTGATCAACAATTTAATCATATGTGTCTCACCGCTCACTTTATCAATAATGAGTGGAAACTAAGGAAAAAAGTTGTAAACTTTTGTCTTCAAGAGAATCATCATGGGGTAAACATTAGAAAAACAGTTGAAAAATGTTTGCTAGAATGGGGGATTGAATTTTTTTTATAATTTCAATTGATAATACAAGTTCTAATGATGTGACAATTGAGTTTTTGAAAAAAGGTACTTCAAAAATCCAACAAGTGTCTTTTAACAGGCAAATGGACACATATTAGATGCGTTGCACACATTTTATTTTTGATGGTCAAAGATGGGATCAAATATGTTAATACGGCGGTGGAAAATATTCGATGGGTGGTTAGGTGGATCGGGCAATCATCTAAGAGGATAGAGAAATTCTTTAACTTTGCTAAGATCATTAATGCTGATACAACAAAACACCTAGTTGAAGAGTTTGACTTTAGATTCGATCTTGGTAATGCGGGTTTTAGGGTACTTACACTTGCTGATTGGCAAAGCGTTAGAAACTTATGTCATTTTTTGAAACTATTTTATGATGTTACATTGAGGGTCTTTGGGACACTTTATATGACATCGAACTCATGCATAGAAGAGATCTACTCTATTCGAAGTGTATTTGACAATGTTATTCAGACTCCGAGTCTTTATCAGATTGCATTGGCAATGAAGCCAAAGTATGATAAATATTTTGGCGACATACAAAAAATGAATTTGTTGATATACTTTGCTTCGATTCTAGACCCGCGAAATAGAGTAATGTATTTAAATATATTATTAGTTGATCGCTATGGGAAAGATACGGAGGAGAATATAAGAATATGAAAATCATTATGAAATCTATGTATGAGTTATACAATAATTATATTAGAATTCATTCAGCAAGTTCTAGTACAGTTGAGTCTTCAACATCGTCGCTATTAGGGAAACACCAAACCACAAAAGATATTGCATCAAAATCGCACTTTAAAACAAACTAAGATAACAAATGAATACACAAAGAGTTGAATCTGTTGGTGAGTTATATAAATTTTTGAAAGAAAGTGTTGAAGAGGATTATGATATCTTCAATGTTTTTGAATGGTGGAAAGTTAATAGCCTGAGATTTCCAATTCTATCCTTAATAGCTAAAGACTTATATGACATTCTCGTGTCAACTGTGGCTTCTGAATTAACTTTTAGCACAAGTGGGAGGGTTTTGGACTCATTTAGAAGCTATTTGACTCCTAAAATTATTGAAAGTTGAATCTGCACCCAACATTGGTTTTGGGATTGGTTTTGGGGGAGTTCAACAACTAACAAACTCATCAGTGATGAAGATTGAGATATAATTCAAGAATTTGATAATGGTATTTTTATTAGTAGCATTTTTTAAAATATTTATTATTGTTATTACTAACCATTTTAATTCTTATTTTCTTTGATTTTTTATATAGCATTGGAAACGGATGAGCATACATGAAGGTGACAACGTGAAGATTGGTAGAACTTTATTGGTTGTTTGACGTTTTTTTCTTGATATTAGTGGTTGATACAATTTTAGAATGCGGTTTATTCATGCGATAGATTATAACAATTACTTTTTAAAGTTTGGATTGTGTTTTTGCTAATTTAATATTATGGTTACCTTGACATACATAAATAGTTTGTTAACAATTAACATACATTAATTGCTGGAATCATTAATATAGTATGGTAACATATAGCTCATACTAATATTAAAATACTTTTTGACAAAGTAATTACTAACTAATTAGAATCCCATTTAAGCTCCATAAAAGTATTTTTATAGTACCATGTAGTTCTTTATTTAAGAAAAAAATATTAACAACTCATTTAGTATTCTAATTAGTAACCCAATTAGCGATTATACCAACCCAAATAAATGGGATTATTGAAACCATATTACCGATTTAAGTGAGTCGTCGGTATTTGGGTTATAGATTAGCACATAAAAAACCCAAGTAACCCGATACCTATTAAAAAACCTATCAACACCAAACAACCACCAAAACAAGCAACCTGATGTTAACTTTTTTTTTTCCGGCAAAAAAGGGCCTTTCACAAGTGGTGGCGTTGCCGTTCATTGGATTTCACGTGTACTCCACATGGTAAATCATCACTCCCCCTCCGCCTGAACCCACTCTCCCATGGTAATTGGTAAATCAACCACCTCAAAGCAACCCAATCTTCCCCAAATAACACCAATTTCCCCTCAAAACCTGCACAACAATGGCGCTTCACTCTCTCTCATCACTTCCTCTGCTTCACATTCATCCAAAACTCAACAGTTTCCCTAACATCCATTCTTCTTCTTCTTCTTCTCCTTCAATTCATGCTCTGCGTAAGCCAGTGACAATCAGCCGCATTCGTAATCACTCCGTCGCTGCGACGATGTCGGTTGACGCATACGCAGTCGGTGAGGACTTGCCGGTGGACTACGCCGACTGGCTTCCGAAAGCTGATCCCCGTGATAGGAGAAGAGCCGGAGTGCTTCTTCATCCGACGTCGTTTCCTGGACCCTACGGCATTGGAGACCTCGGTGATCAGGCTTTCCGATTCATAGACTGGCTTCATGACGCTGGTTGCTCCGTCTGGCAGGTTCGTGTTTTGTTGAAATGACTTTTTTGTGTTTCTGCATTGCCTATGGTTATGCTATAGCAGTTGATTTTATGACTAATTATTATCTAATTTCAACCTTACAACATTAGAATCGGAGATGCAAGAATGTAGGTGTTGAAATTTAGCGTATAAGGTTTGCCATCGTGATATAGCTTGGGGTGTGTGTGTGTGTGTGGGTGTCTGTTTTTACGCTATATGGTACACTATCCACTTTTCCTGCGTAAATGAAGATGAGTTTCTAGCATTGATTTTTTCTGAATTTGGTCGGGAAGGAATACAAACAAAAGTAGATTCTTTTAAAAGCAGAATTGATTCAAGAATCGTGATATTGATTCAAGAATGTTAGGCGGAAGAGTTCTGTAGAAGTTTTTATCTACAGTAAACTTGTCTCGTTTCCTTTGAAGGTGATGAATCTTTTACAATGATCTACGAGGAAGGTTTTCAGTTTTGAAACCTTATCAATCTTTTCTTAATTATACATCTGAAAGTGTGTTTGCTCTATACTGTTTATTCTTCTTGTTTCATCTGTGTTCCAGTTGCAATTGTGTTTTTAAACTACTCTGTTCACGCAATTCTAAACTGTTTATTTGTGTGTATGTAGGTTCTCCCACTTGTTCCACCAGGTAGGAAGGCTAATGAGGAGGGATCCCCATACTCTGGACAGGTGATAATGATTGAAATTTTTATCAAGAAATGAGGAACAACCACCTCACAAGAATTAGGGGCTGTTTGATGCATCTGACTCAGTAAGATTTGACTGAGTCAGAAGCTGACCTAGTTATAAGTTCTGACTGAATCTGTATCTGACTGAAACTTGGCTGTTTGATAGTATCTGACTGACAATGTTGAATGATAAAATCCCAAAATCTTATTTCCCTTAATTCAAAGCTGACCCATATACATTCACCTTCATTTCAACCCTCAAATCTTATTTCCCCCAATTCAATTCAATCACCTTCAAATCACCCACCACACCACCGTAGCTGACCACCACACCACCGCCACCGCGACCAAGGGGAGCCACGGCCGGAGAAGGGGGTCGCACAGAAGACCACCGTAGCTGACCACCACCGCCACCAAGGGGAGCCACGATCGGAGAAGGGGGTCGCGCAGGAGAAGGGGCGACCACCGTAGTTGACTATCACACCACCGCATTCGACGACCACCGTAGCTTACCACCACACCCCCAACGCAGGAGAAGGGGGTCACGCAGGAGAAGGGGCGACTGCCGAATGCAGGGGGGGTCGATCGAACTTGGGTCACGCAGGGGAGGGGGGATCGACGCAGGGGTGGGATGGGTCAGCATTATGAAAATTTAGGTCCGGGTCAGATGTTTTGATCCGGTTAGCTTAGGTTTTACGCACATCAAACAGGCTGAGCGGTTGACCGAGTCAGCCAGTAAGCCGGGTTAGCCGAAATTAAACTCCCCCTTAATAGTTTCCGAGTCTATTTAGTGTAGGGGAATCACAACTGATTACTGATGCCTGAAGAGTGACTCTAATAGAGTTCATCCTTAGAAGCAGTTATTACAACTTATTACTATTGGAACATTATAACCTTATAAAACTAGAGTGCCCCGTTTCCTTTACGGAAAATACAAAGGAGGAGCTGAAAAGAAATAGAAGAAAAACATAGAATTAGAGTACTAAAGAAATGGATGATTAATATCATGATGTGTGATAAGGTTCCAATTTTTCTTTGAGTTGGAGGACTTCAACTTGTATAACTGAAAGAATGGGATAGGGAGCTTATTTATGTCCACATTTTTTCACTCTTGTTTTCTTCATGGTATATCTGCCTATACTATGAGGAGCTACCTCTAGGTTAACTACACAGAATAAAGCTTAGCATCAAAACCAATGCCTAACTTTTATTTATTGGTTACATTTGATTTCAGAATTGCACATTGCTTCTAAATGTTATGTGCTGCTAATCAAATAATGAAAAATATTCCAAATGTTCATTTCCAGGATGCAAATTGTGGCAACACTCTTTTGATATCCCTAGATGATCTTGTGAAAGATGGTTTATTGATGAAAGAAGAGCTTCCAGAACCACTGTATGAATCATTGATTATACGAAGAGACTGCAATCATTATATTTTACCATCTTGATGTATGTTCCTTTATCAGTGTAGCATTCTTGCAGGGACACAGATCGTGTAAATTATGAAACTGTTGCTATAATAAAGGATCCGCTGATAGCCAAGGTAAATTATTAAGAAAAGGGATTTGAGGTACTTTATAAGCTCAAATTTTGTCTCTTGGGTCAGATGGACCACTTTTTATTTTTTTTTTTCTGAACGGCGGAAAAATTTTGTTACTATAAAAATGCCAACGGGAAGCTGGACAAGTTACAAAGATTTAACATCAATAACATACAATATCACACCACCAAGTAATTTAATATATAAACCTGAAAACACCACTCCAAACTTTCTTGGCTTTAAAAATGATTGAAGCAAGCTGGAGATCAGCTGCAATGGATGATCGAGGAGGACCTGACAATTTGGACAATTTCTGAGGCATAGTAGGAACAATGTGAATGGGCTTCACTAATTCTGATTTCTGAACCTGGACAATTTGAGCACCAAATTTCCCAAAATGTATATCTTGCCACATCAAAAGGACTAGTTGATATTCATTTTTCAAAAGAACATGTTTGGACCATGGTTGGTAAGAATCAAGGATATTATACACCAAGCTTAAGTCACACCCAGATTTATGCTATTAAATATGACCAATTTGGGTCTTAGCATCGTCCAAAGATGGAATTCTTTTTAGCCCAACTAAATTTTAGGTTAAACCTTTGTTTCTGCTTAGGCTGCAAAGAGGCTCATATCAAGTAATGGGGATCTTAAATGTCAGCTTGAAGATTTTCGCAAAGATCCTGATGTTGCAAGTAAAATATCCTTTCTGAATTTACTCTTTCAGGAATCCTAGGATTACATGCTTTTAGTTTTCTAAAATTAGAAAATTCTATTATGGTAAACTACTTGGAACATTGTAATATATAATTCATTTCAACATGTTATATGTAAATCATCGGTGCATTGTTCTACTTCTATTTTACAAAAGTTATATAATAGGGACCTTTTGGGGGTAATGGACGAGTTCTTGTTAAAATTTGTTTGCTTCTGTCACCACACATTTATATTATGTGGTTGGCAGTGCAAAACATGTGAAATTTTTAGGAAACTTACTTTGATTATGTTCTTCTCATGATTATATACTATATAGGCTGGCTTGACGATGCAGCATATTTTGCTGCTATTGATGACTGTTATAATACATATAATTGGTATGATTGGCCTGAGCCATTAAAGAATCGCCATCTCGCTGCATTACAAGACATTTACCAAAATAAAAGGGAATTTGTAAGATATTTGCCCTTTGACATCTCCTTTTAGTCTTTTACATGCCTTACCTCTGTTCCTATAATTACTATTAGCCATATCACTTGTTTTCTGACCATTTATCCCTTTCCGTTCACAGATTGACGTTTTTGTGGCACAACAGTTCTTATTTCAAAGGCAGTGGAAAAAAGTTCGTCATTATGCACAGACAAAGGGGATAAACATAATGGGAGACATGCCCATCTATGTTGGTTATCACAGTGCAGATGTTTGGGCAAACAAGAAATACTTTTTGCTTGTGAGTAAATAATATTTAGATTTGCATTAATATTAGAGGTGGCACTTTAGACTCATTTACTCATGAATGGGTCAACTTCTGTTGTTATTTGTATCTCAAACACCTCGAAATGTCAAATGGGTAACAATGTAGCAAGTGAATGGTTTAAAAGTTGCCCAGTTAGGTTTTAGAGTTTCTTATGATATCTATATATTGTAACCTAACAATTCAATAAACCCTAATATCTAATAGTAACAATATTGTTTCTTTAATTATAATTCATACATTACTTACATCTAAGAAGTTTTGAAAACAAACTACAGTGTTTGTGGATCAACCCTACCTGTACTAAAAAAGACCCATTTAACCGAGCCTGTTTTAATCCCCTGCTCAACCCATCCATCCTTTCACCTCTATGCATTATGCAAGAAGCGTCTTGATGTTCCTCTCTAGTTTCAGTTTCTAGCAATCTAACTATCTATTTGTCTTGCAGAACAGGAAAGGGTTTCCACTTTTGGTTAGCGGTGTTCCCCCTGATGCATTTAGTGAAACTGGTCAACTATGGGACAGGTTTATATACAGCTGAAACCCATAACTTTTCATTTTTATATAGAGTTATAGTTTTGAAAAATGTTGTTTATTTCTGGGTTTTACAAAATACATTGTTTGCTTGCATGCTATACGGCATTGAAACTTCTTGATTTATATCAATTTGTATGAATAATTAATACTGAATAATGTTTTATTTCACATGAAGCCCGTTGTATGACTGGAAAACAATGGAAGAAGATCAATTTTCGTGGTGGGTGCGCCGGTTAAGACGTGCACAGGACCTATTTGATGAGTTCAGGATAGATCATTTCAGGGGTTTTTCTGGATTTTGGGCTGTTCCTTCTGGTGAGTTCTGTGTATAATAACAAGAAAAAAATTCCATAAAACTGATTTGGGTTATAGAAGTGGGCAGAGTTTGTATTACACCCCTCACATTTCTGATTTTGAACACAGTTCTCCTTCATGCCTACAATACTACCCCATAAATAGTAATTTCTGGGATCTGAAAAATCAAAAAAAAACTTCACCTATAGATCTAAATTTGTCCATGAAGAGAAGAAGAGACAACCTATCTGCATCAACTGTGATATGATTGAACGCCATTTCACTAATTATATACTTATGAGGCAGGAGTGTTTTAGGCTGAAAGTTATGTTTATTACAAGTATCATGTCAGAGACAAATGATGTGTAATGAAGGAATCTTGCTTCAGTATATCCATGTTATAATACTAAATTTCTTCTTTTGCAGAAGCAAAAATTGCGACTTCGGGTAGATGGAAGGTCAGATCTCTTCAGATATACAACATTTCGTAGAATTTATTACTTCCTATGCTCTCTAAGTTATTACATTTGTTTGATAGTAGGTGGGACCCGGAAGTTCTCTATTTAATGCCATCTTTAGAGCTGTTGGGAACATTAATATCATAGCGGAAGACTTGGTATGATTTACAAATTAACTTGCATCCACCATGCACTCTAAATTCTTTGTTGCAAACATGTTACTTTCTAAGATCTTACTACATGTACTTGGGATTTTAGGTAGGTTTTTGGTCTCCACTCAGGAATCACTATGGCTATGGGTTTGATAATATGATGGAATGGATATGAATATGGATATTTAAACCTAACTCTCTATGTGCATATGGGTAACGCCCCCAAAATACTCAAACACTGTTGGAAGATTAATAATCAAGATAATCATAAGAATTTAGTATTTAAAAAGTTAAAATTAAAAGTCAAACTATGTTGTATAAAAAGTCAAACCCGTATGAATTAGCAAGAATTTAGGAGATATGTCGGTTAGAAACTAACCGCCAAATTCAACCTATAAATAGGTTATGTTGTACGACATTTAGTGTGTGGAATAACAGTGTGTTTAGTGTGTGTGTGTGTATTGTTTTGTATCGTCCATGTTTACCCACCGGGTCACTGCACTTTTGTACGCACCCTTGATGCTGTTTATCCACAAAATTGATCCACCATAATCGATCCTAGTCTACGATCTGAAGGGGCCTTAACATGGTATCAGAGCCGAGGCACAAGGAGATCAATCGTTGCAGTCTAGAATCGTCATCGCTAAAGAAGCTAGAAAACAGAGCATGTTGACAAAATCGAAGAGAAGTAATTCTCGTTTCCGGCAGAAGGCCAAGGAAGTGGAAACGAGACGGGTCAGATCGATGTAGGCAAGGAAGGGCCAAAGAGACATCAATTTACAAACAAAGAACGTGTTTTTTAGGAAATTGATAAGGAATCAATTTAAATCAAATTGTCTAGAGAATAGAGACAATTTAAAGAAGTGTGAAGTTTGAGCGAGAGGAGAAAAGTAGAAATAGAATGATCTTCAATGTTTCAGCGACCGAAAAGGCGATTAAAAGAATTACGAAAGTGGACTCGTTAATTGTCGATCATAGGACCGAAACTAACCAATTGTTCAATTCGAATACCGATCGATAACTAACGAGAGACACATCCTTCAATTCATATCAAATCAGATTCATTTTGGCGGAGACAATGTTAACACCACTTAATCTTGATCAACGGATCCAGAGAGTCGAAGTCAAAATTGAAATTGAAAGTCAAATCGAAGAAGGAAGAAGAAGACTGCAAAATTGGATGAACAAGTATAAAGAAAACAAGATTAAGATTATCTTGATTAGGGGAGTGAATGTTGGAAGATTAATAATCAAGATAATCATAAGAATTTAGTATTTAGAAAGTCAAACTGTGTTGTATAAAAAGTCAAACCCGTATGAAGTTGTCATAAACAACCTCAAGTTCTCTTCTAATGTGACATCTGCCATGGCTCCATACTTCGACTAGATACTCAATTTAGATACCATGTGTTGTTTCTTACTTTTCCAAGACAACATTTTCACCAACAAACACGCAATACCCAATCATAGACTGTCGAGATATAGGACATTCTTCCTAATCTACTTCTGAGGATCCTAATATCTATCTATCTCCATCCTCTTTAAATGCACCTACACTATTGTGGCCTTGATCATAATATAAAATCTCTCAACTTGATGTAGTCTTAAGATACCTCAATACGCGAAGAGCAATATCCTAGTGTTTGATATATGATGCGGCCATGAGCTGACTCAAAACAATCATAGTAAATGATATATCCAAAGTAACTGCCAAATTGTTAAGCGTCTTAACAAATTGTATGTATGTTTATGATCCTTCATTGGACTCCCGTACTCTAGGATTGGTTTCCCTGTCGGAATCATTAGACTATTAAGTGGCTTACAACCTATTAACCCACACTTAGATAACATTATAATGACATACTTGTGTTAAGAAAGAAATATTCGCTGTGAAGAACAGGATACTTCTATACCAAGAAAGTATCAAATTCAACATAAGGCATTGATCTGAAAGACTGAAACTGAGACTGAAGAAACTGTCTGAGATTATTTTGACATAGGAGAGCTCTAGCGTGCTCAAACTCGGCTCATTTAGAGCTTTATTTCTATAGCTCAAGTCCGGCTCATGAAATTTTTTTCAGACTCGGTTAGGGCTTGGCTTATTTACTATTTAATTATTTTATTTATATATTTTTATAAGTAACTAATATATATTTGTAATTATACTTTTTATATAACATTATATATATTATTTAACTATATTTATCATAGTTTTGTAGACAATAATTATTATTTATATAAATATATATGTAATAGATTAAGTAAGAATTATATTAATAAAAGGCTCGTTTATGCTCGTGAGCTGGCTTGAGCTCGATATGTGAAGCTCGGGCTCGAGTTCGTTTATTAAATGAGCCACAATATGAGATTGAACTCCTTTAAGCTCGGCTCGATTTGAGTTTTTAACGAACCAATATCGAGTAGCTCATGAGTTAGCTTGACGCATTTACACCCCTAGCCTTACGGAAATTTGAGGTGCTAGTAAAATGCTCTTATGCAAAACAGCTATTCCTTTTTAGATGATTTTGAATGCATAATCTGATATTCAACCTGTTAGTCTTATATATGGGTACCATATTATATCTTCCTTTGTTGCTGCATTACAGGGAGTTATAACTGAAGATGTAGTCCAACTTCGGAAATCCATTGGGGCACCTGGAATGGCTGTTCTCCAATTTGGTACATGAGTGCTTTGTACCTTTTTTTTTAACAGATTTTCATTTGAACATAATCAGGTAGGCAGATGTTTAAAGCTCTCATAAACTAATTCTTTTGCTGATTATTTTCTGAACAGGTTTTGGAAGTGATTCCGCAAACCCTCATTTGCCTCATAATCACGAGAAAAATCAAGTTGTATATACCGGCACTCATGATAATGACACGGTGATCCCCTTCATTCATGTATTACTGTACACCAGGTTGATTTATAGGGCATAGTATATACAAAAGAAAAAAACATATTCCTAAACCTCAATTCAAGGAACTAAAACATAACTGATAAATAATAGTCAAACCGTATTGCGATTGTACTTCAAAATCAATAGGTTTTTCCACAGTTGCCCCTCACTTGTTTTACTCAATTTGCATATTATGCTTACAATGTACACATAATTCATCAAAACCCAACAGATCATCTGATAGTTTGCATTTCTCTCATAGATACGAGGCTGGTGGGATGTCCTTCAGCAAGAAGAAAAATGCAATGTGAGTGGTGCTTTATGCATTCTGTTCAGATTTCTTTCTAATTGTGTTTGGAAAATCTATATATATAGAGATGACTACTATTATACTTATTATCATTATCAAAGAGAACTGAATGAATGAGCAACTGAGCATCAATAGGAGATATTATTTATTTATTTATTTATTGATATGGTGGTAGCATCAATAGGAGAGTTGGTTTACCTCTTAAAAGTAAATCGTTACATAATCAAGTTACTTTGTCTCTTGAATATGAATTGTTATCTTGTTTGTCATCATTGTTATTCTATTTAATTTACAAGTCAATTTCCTTATATTTTCCATCCGGGTCCTATCACAATGACTCTTGTTGATCTCAGGTGCTTAACTATCTATCAATTTCTATGGACGATGATATCTCATGGGCGCTAATCCGAGCTGCCCTTGCTTCAGTAGCCCAAACTTCAATCGTACCTATGCAGGATATTCTTGGGTTGGGGAGTTCTGCTAGAATGAATATTCCAGCAACACAGGTAATCAGCTTTCAACTCATTTTTTTTCCAAAAAAACACATATGCATTTGTGCTATTTTGCATGTTGTCATTGATCATGATCGTTAGGCCACCATGTTTTTTCTGCTAGAATATATATTTTTGAAGTATAAGAAGACCTAAGGTTCACTTAGCTGCATAAGTAAGCTAAAGCTTTAACAATCATCTTTATCTTGAATTGATGCTTGTCTCTATGTTGCATGATAGGAATGTTACTAAGAACAATAGACAATAAATGTTAAAGGTGAGGGTGTGATTTCATTAATGTAACTTGATGAGATAAATAAGAGACGACCAAGATTAGTAGAATTCTCCTGTAGTAGACCCTCCTTGCACGCCCTCTGGGCTTCTCAATCAAAGATGCAGTAGTGCGCTTTTCCTTTTCGTTGCATAGTTTGGAAATGTAATTACATTGTCATTATGTTATCTTTCATCATGAAGCTCCCAAACAGGCGGCTAGGGTCCTTATGTCTCCTGCCACCCACAAAATGTCATTTAAGCTTTCTTGCTTTTTTATAGAATTAAAATAATCTTAGAACTACAGTTAATGGGCAGCTGGGAGGGTTGGATAAACGGCTCTAACAGGTTTGGTTCTAAACGTGTAATATGCATAAAAATTCCACTTTCTACAACTTTTGACCCGTTTCCTTACAACTAACATGTCGATTTACATTGTTATCATAGCAACTTTGGGTTGATGTCTTCAAGTGTTTTACAAGAGAAACATTTAGGGTGTGTAAATCATGGTGGGGTGTATCTCTTATGCCCAAAAACTTCTTTTGGTCTGCGTTCTTTATGTAATCGACAAAACTTGTTATACACTTGTCAATTTAAATTGTTGTTAATGCAGTCTGGAAATTGGGGTTGGAGGATACCAAATTCTATGAGTTTCTCAAGCATGGATACCCAAGCAAAGAAGCTACGAGACATGCTTTCCATGTATGGCCGACTATGATTATTTTCTAAGTTCTATATTGTTTTCATCATTGTTAGAGACCCGCCGAACCGACACTGAGGAGCGAGGACTCCATATGTAATGCAAGTTAGGATCAATAAAATGAAATTTATTTGCTTAAAGTAGACTGATACATGATTGGTGTAAAGTTATAAAACAGATTTCATCTCTTGTATCATGTTATGTTTTACCAACTTGCAAATATATTTCAGGGACAATGTCTTTTCACCAATATATTCCTACTTTTTATGTGTTGATATCACTAAAACAGAACTTACAATTTTATTTTATATGAAAAATCTCCCAATCCTATTTTGGCATGTAAAAGTCTTTGAACTTGTAGACCACTAATGAAAATTAGTTACAATGTGGGGATAGGTTTTTCATTTTTATTTTTATTTTTAATTTTAGCGAGAACTAATTTTTTTTTACCGTCACGCGTTGTGACGGTGTCGTACGTGACAAATAAAATATAGACTATAATCGACCTAAATCATTTCCAAACTTAATGTACATTGAAACTTAGAGTAATTCGATTTTTTATCGTCGAATGAAAACATATTAAACATACATAAAAATTATTAGGTGCGCCGACGTCGTATGTGACATGATAAAGTATAGACTACAATCGTCCTAACTTGTTTCCAAGCTAAATTTGTGTCGAAACGTACAATAATTAAATTTATGCTAACGTATTATATTTGACCTTACCCGTTTCCAAACAAAACTTAAGGAAACATAATTAATTTAAAACTTATATTTGTCTGACTTGTTTTCCGGAAAAAAATCAAATAAATACATAGAAAATATTATAAAAAACGTAATACTTTTATTCTATGTAAAAAATGTATAGAAGATAAACCCGAAGCTTTTTAACGACAAAGTGACATTCATAAACTTATAAAAATAAAAGAGTTTAAATATGTAAAATTCAAAAGTTGAAAGGTGAGAGTTGGATCTTCCTTTTTTAAGATAATAAAAATGTTCTAATTGTTACATTATATTTTGAATTAACTAGTATTAAGCCTTTCACGTTGCAGCGGGGACGTAAAACCATGCCAAGTAAATCAATGTTATATTATCGACAAGGACCATCAACACCGAAAAAGCTCATATTAAAAAAAGAAATAAGAGTGAAAAATATAAAAACGAACGAAAAGTAGACGTTAAAACGTTGTATTACACATGTGAAACATAAAATATTAAAACTAAGTTGATCTAAGACCCGTTCGTTGTGCGGGAACCGTTAAAGGGGGAAAATATATGTAAACGTTGAACTACAAGCGCGCGTTGCGGTGTGTTAACTCGTAAAATTCGTAAAACGAAAATTATAACTTATGAAAAGTATAGGGCACAAAGTTGAAAATGAAAAATAT
Organism: Flaveria bidentis; assembly: GCA_018326385.1. Taxonomy (NCBI): domain Eukaryota; kingdom Viridiplantae; phylum Streptophyta; class Magnoliopsida; order Asterales; family Asteraceae; genus Flaveria; species Flaveria bidentis. The sequence goes on along the minus strand of BJCM01090584.1, from coordinate 3,841 downwards.
AGAAATTAAATTGTAAAAGATGTAAAAGTTTTAGGGTTAAAAGTAAAATTTTAAAAATAAAAAAAAACCAAAGGTACAACCCATTAAACATAAGGTACAACACTTGATGCATAAAAAAGTTAGTAATTAGTATTATATATAATTTGATGTTGGGACGACATAATTTAATTAATTGTTCGTGGGAGTTGAGAGGTAAAAAACAAAAGAATTAAATTGAGGCTGCAAAGGCTCGAACCAAGCAACCCACGGACTGTTTGACAACATTTGAATCAGCCTCTCAATGGTTCAGATATCTGAATGGTTCAACATTTAATGGTTCAGACTATTTGTTTCACGAGCAAATGTCTAAACGGTTTAGACATTTGCCTCTGAATTGTTAAGCATTATACTAATCCTAAATGATTAAAAGGTCTAATATTGAAGTTAAGACTTTTTATCTAAATTGGTCAGACATTTGCTTTTGAATAGTTAAGCGATATACTAGCTTTTAATAGTTCAACACTTAGTGATTTAGGCCCCTTATTAGTTTAGCACTTAATCATTTAGAAATTGTCAAACAACCCATGCACCCAACCAACTACACTAGCAATTGATAATTGTATAAAAACAGAGCATATACATATCTTAAAAGCAAATGTCGGTGGTCAATTCTTTGACCATCGACCTTTGCTTTTAAATATTAGTATAATTTTTATGTAGACGTCAATTAGAATTTCTCGAAAATCAATGAATCAATCTTTTTCCAATCTATTTACAAATTAATACTATCTGTATAGATAAAAATAATTGTATCCATATCTAACATGTTAGCACCTATCACACTGTTTCGTCAAATTTTTACATGTTTAAACGGTGAAAAGGTTTTATTATAATTTTGTGAGTACTTGTATTTTAAAACAAGTTCTGGGACTTTAATCTGGTGAGGGAGTTTTTCTTGAAAATAAAAAGGTATGGTTTCATTGGCTTTTTATGAGCCAACAAATGACCAAACAAACTTGTCTCAAAGTGTTCAACATTCCAGTTTAACCAAACATTTACAACGATATTATCTTTATATTCAATGATGTACCAATTTATATAATCAATAGTATTGCCTACTATTTACGAGATCATGCAGCGGCGTTTTCAATTGCTTCAATACACTCTACCACACTTGCCTTCTTTGACATTGCAGACATTACGGCTTCATGAAGATTTTGATTGTTTTTTAACAATGATCCCGCAAACAAGACCTGCAGCGTAAGATTTTTCATCACATAAACAGATAGGAATTAATCCTCGGTATAAACTTAAAGAATAATGGTGCAATGGGATTGCATAAATGGATAACTTACTGCCCATCTGGTTAGATTCTGCTGTTCTTGTGACTTGAGCTGGGGTTTACTTCTGTTTATAAACCTCTAAGATTATGAAAAAAGTTTGCATGAGATGTGGTTAATGAAGTTTGTTCGAAATGAGTGAAATTTGGAACGAGGTCTCAACGGGTCGGGTTAAAATCACGTTTTGGACAAAAAATATAATTCCTTTTTATCAATGTTAGTGTGATGAGTAAGAATAATATTAGTTCAACAATAATATAATTTTTTAGACAAATATATGCATTAAAAATACACCTTGGATGACTTTCGATGTGTTTGGCATGTTTCTTTTAAGCTATTTTTTTGTTTGATTTATTACAGATAAAACATGGTGTGAATGGAGCCATTCGTAACAAAATACCTGTAGAGTAAATAGGTCAGCAGATTGGCCAACAACTTTATCATATTTTAGACCTTCTGCAGCTAGTCCTGCCATTGCTACAACCGCCAACCTGAGAGTGTAGTTTAGTGATAGTTAGCATTATGTAGACAAATCAACTACATATTTTCTTGTAATAAATGTTTTCCATATGGATAATTATACAACTTTGTGGGTATATGTTATAATCTTGTATTTGTATGGATATATATCACAAATATTAACATGTATGTAGAAACTTATCACATTTGTTATCTAGGAAATCCAATTAAAATAAGGTTAATCACATGGAAAAAAAGACTAGGGGTACAAAAGTCTAGTGGTGCTATCTTATGGGGGTAGGACGTAACGGTTGGCTCCTATTATCACCACTGGATTCATTCCTATTGGTTCATCTCAAACGATTATGACCTCATAAGCACACACCTTTAGGTCTCTGTTCCGGCAAAACATCACAATGTCATATGACAACAGTAACTGCCCTCTAGCAAAACGCTCTCCACCCCCTTACCGACATAGGTGTTATAAGTCAGTCTTGGAAAAAGACACAGGATAAAATCTTACTCTCATTAGTCATTACTTCTCTCCCATTCATGACTCACTTGGCATGGAGCAGTGTATAGGATCCAATCCTGTAAGCCATCTAGCTTGTTTACTTAAGGATTCAAGAGACGATATTTATAAACAAGTTCTCTATCAATTCGTAATTGAGTAAGATTTTTGAGCTGGTGAAATCTAATAAATGCCCCTTTATAAAGATGATCTGGAAAAAAGTGACAGGCTTAGGTAACTAGTTTGACGTAATGGTTATCTAATGGACAAAAAGTTAAAGTTCAACTGGAAACTTAGCAGAAAAGTAAACATAACAGTTTTTAACAAACCCAAAATGCTAAGTGTTAGAAACTTTATGTATTGATTACTAATGAGTAATGACAAAAAACTAAATGCAGATTGACAGCTTGTTGAAGAAGCATAAAAATAACGATGGCAATAACAATAGACAGGTAGCACCTTGTATTGTTGCTGGTGACCAAGGTGTGCCCTTCCATAAGGGGTGCTTATGCAATTTTGAAAAAGAATATGGGTAGAACTGCTAACTATGATATAACAACGGAAAATTAAACTGGCCGGGTAGGTTGTGTAGGCTGGATGGTCCAAAATGGTTTAATTGATGGTTTGCACACTTTCAACTAGTTTTTAAAGAAGAAAAAGTTATGAACGTTAGTTTGTATAAAAAATTTAGAAATGATAAAGATGATTCATGAAAATTATAATATGCATAATTATACAAAATAAACATTATATATGAATGATTTCAACTTCCAATCCATGAACCAAACTATTAAAAACAGTGTTACAACTATTAAGCTTGAACTAAACCTTATAAAACCCTGATCAGCCGATTTGCTTTAATATGGATGGTTTGGTTGTTTTCACCCTAACTTTCATAACTTCTTGACAATTTCGTTCCCAAGTGACTAAAAGAACACATATTTAATTTTGATATTTTTCTTTTTTCATTTTCAGGGCGGCTAACTCACACACCCTCTAAACCTATCACACATTTTGTCCATTATATGACTTGATACCTTAACCACACAGAGAGGGACACCTTTTCTACACAACTTGCAACTGCTAGGCCATTGGCCCTTTGGTTGATCTTTTTCGTCTACTCTATTTAATAGTATAAAGACAATTTCAGGAACTATCAGGTAATGGACTTAACATGGCCATAAATGTGAGATTCTTCCTATCACATGTCGACTTCCTAGTGAAGTCTAGATTTTTGTTTCCTGCCTCCCGCCCTCCCTAATAATAATGATTCTCAATAAACTAAATAATAATATTTAGAATATACATCTTATTATATTAATGTTTTAAAACTTGCTAAATCACAAGAAAATTTCAATTATATCTTCTCATGAAATATAATTTTATACTTATTAAATCTTCAATATTTGTTATTTTTAATTCTTAAATCTTCATATTTTCTTATTACGCAATGACTGATGACATCCAACATGCAAATCTTCATAGAAACTGCTGGTTTACAACTAGTTGGATTTATTCAACCGTACAATACATGAGTTTCTATCCTAGTAAT
>BJCM01090579.1:0-14565 GCA_018326385.1 Flaveria bidentis | reverse complement strand
GAATTGAGAAACACTTAACATATTGTGTTCAAGCTGTTTGACAAAGTGAACTTTGTCAACCTTTAATTTACCATTGGATATACTCCCTCTGCCAGAAATATATCCTCCGGCCTCACCTCCAAATTGGACAGGACCTCCATCATAGTTCTAAAACTGTTGAAGTAGAGATCTGTTCCCTGTCATGTGCGTGGAGCATCCACTATCTACAATCCAGACATTGTTTTTCTTGTCAAATGGATGTCCCTCCACATAAGATGAGATTGTTAGTTTTGTTTGGAAGCCCAAGCCTTGTTGGTCTTGGGTTTTTCCAAAGATAATGACATGATTGAACCAAATGATATGCATGGGGATTCAATAGAGGTCTTTAAAGAAGAGGTTTGGGCTGCAGCATCATCCTTGATCTTTCAGTCCACCCTTTGGCTGACCTTGGAGGATGAACTTGTTGAAGATTTTGCAGCATGGCCTTCTTCCGAAACTTCTTTCTTTTCGGAAGGAGCCTTCACCACCTTTTCTTCTGAAGCAGTTCCGGCCATGAGAGCTTGAGCATCATCTGTTCCGGCCATGAGAGCTTGAGCAGGAGTCACATCCTGTACCATGAAGCTCCAGTCAACTTCTTGAGCCATTGCAGCTGTTTCAGTTGATTTCTCAGTGGGCTTTGAGGTTGAGGGATGTGTGGAGGCCTGTGGGGTTCCCGGATTGGTCTTGGGAGCCTTGCATTCCCTTGCAAAGTGACCCAGTTGGTTACAGTTGTAACACTTTGCCTTGGCCTTGTCAAACCTAAACTTGCTGGTAGTTGGGTTTTGAGGGAAATGTCTTCCAGTTCTCTTAAAGAACTTCTTCACTCTATAAGTTAATAGAGCCATCTGCTAGACAATGTCCATGTACTCTACATCATCTGGACTAAAACACTCAAGATCATCAAAACAGTATTGAAAATCTCCTGAGTGTCCACTTCCTGAGACAAAGGCACAACTTTCCTGGAAGGAGTTATGTTGAGCCTGTTGAGACCTTGGAGTCTCAAGGAAAGTGATGTAGGGTCCAGAAGAGCAGGATAGTTGTTGGTAGGTTAGGTAATGCCGAGGTTGTGGGGTTAATGAGCCTTCAACAACCATTAAAGCGTTGCTAGCAGGAAGACTCATGGGTCTGCTTGTTTGGTGGCCCTTCTTACTCTCCATCTCTAGGCGATATCCATCAAGGATGCCATAGAGTTCAGTCATTGTGACAGTGTTCAAGTTTTTTGTTCTCTTGATAAAGACACAGTAGAATGTCCACTCATTGGAAAGAGCACTCATGAACTTTCTGGTAAGATCTCTTAGTTCGGGAGTGATCTTCACAGACTGAAGAGAAGAGATAAGATCCATGTACCTTCTTTGAGTCGTTAGAGTTTGCATACATCTGGGCAAGTCCATCAAACAATTCTTTGGCAGTCTTGCAATGCTCGAACCCCACCATAATAGAGTTCGGTATTGCAGTCATGAGAATAGTCATAGCATTGCTGTCGATGTCCATCTTCTTTCTGTCTTCATCAGAATAGTCCTCGACAGCCTTTTCTATCATGGCACCGTTTCCACCAGGGGATGCCACCTTTGGCTTATGCGGGCCATTGATAATAGAGTTCCACATTTTGTTGTCTTGGTATCTAATGAAGCCTTCCATTCTTCTACTCCAACACCTGAAATTTTAAGGGGTAATGATGGGAGCTTTTGCCATTGTTCCCATCTCTACCTCAGATTTGTTAAGGGCCATTGAGTGAGTGAGGTGTAGGGAGGAGTAAAAACAGGTTGATTTGGATGGTTAGATCACGCAATCAAGAGCCTAAAAAGCTCTGATAGCAATTGCAGGATCGATGTTGGTCACTAAACACAATGTTTTCTCTTAAACTCACCTAGAACAACACTCGGGTATAGAAAGAATCCGTAAGAGTTGATCACAATATAGAAAGTAATAAAGAACACAGAAAGTAATTTTCAAGGTACTTTTATATATTGCTTCTCAACTCAATAATACAAGACTCTTACAAGCAGTTGTTTTCAATGAGTTACAAAGAGAACCTATATATAATACTACCTACAGCCGGATATTCTTTGATACCAGCTGGGATCCTTTAGCTAAAGCCTATACTACAAGACTATAGTTTAAGGTATCTCGGATAAAGTCTTATCTGAGATATGGTAGTCAGGACATGTCCCTGACTTACCTTTTGTCACCAACTAAAGTTGGTAACATGTACTATCATAAAAAGGTGAACTGTGGAATAAAGTATGGTAAAAAACATGGCTCTTTGGGAAGAAGCCATACTGTATCAGAAGTCTGCAGCGGAGTGTCAGAGACCATACTTGTGTCCACTGGTTCATAGCAGTGTCTTCCGAAGGTTAAATTGCTTCGGAAGAGTAAGTACTTCCGAAGCCACTTATACTTCGGAAGAGGCTGCTTCTTCCAAGGCTTGGAGACTTCTTCTTTTCATCATACTTTGGAAGTGGTCTTTAGTTTATTCTTCTAAGACTTGAATTTCGGAAGTATGCACTTGTCTTCGGAAGTAGAGTTCTGTCTTTGGAAGTTGATCTTTCACTTTGTCTTCGGAAGAACTCTACAACCTTCGGAAGTTCCATGTTAAGCTTTGGAAGCCTTTGCATGTAGCACCAAAATAACTTAAATGACATATTTTTTGGTTGCATTAGCCTTCTTCTTGATCCAACACCAACTATCTGCTACAGTGATAACTCACCAACTTATACAAGTTGGTGAATGGTCCATGTTTTTTGTAACTATACATTAAGGTCTTGAATTTGTAACTTTATACTTTATGTGCTTTTATCCTTTTTGTAATATATTAGTATTTGAGCTATGGCATATCATAGTCACTAGTCAAAGAGTAAATATGCCTTTTGACTCTACATTGATTTTGTTGTCTAGATCAATCTTTCCAGCTAGCCTTTCAAGTATGGCCCGTTGTAGGATGTAGTATAAAGTATATCAAGTCCGTATAACTTATTCTTATGCTTTGTAATCACTTGTAATAAAACTTGAGAAGCAGTATACTACATTCTTGAAAACCAATATTTGTGTTGTGTTCTAAAGTTTTCTATCTCTTGTTTACTTGTGTTCATAGCATCATAATTAAGTCCTAGTTTCCTATTTGATTTGTTAAGTATTCTAAACACTCTCTTGCTTATGAGACTAACTGTATTGGCAATCCCTTCATCGGTCCTGCAATTGGTATTAGAGCATTCCAGGCTCTTGATTGTAAGATCTTACCATCTTAGATCCCTCAATACCATAAAACATTTAACAACTCAAATGGCAGCTCTCACAAAAGCTTATATGGAAGTTGGAACCATGACAAAGTCCCCACTAATCACTCCTGAATACTTTAATACTTGGTGTCAAAGAATGGAAGGCTTTATCAAGTCTCAAGACTCCAGGATGTGGTAATCTATTGTCTCTGGACCTTACAAACCAAACACCTTTTTAGCTGTTGCTGGGGGTGGTATTATTACAAAAAAGATGGTTGACTATTCTGAAAAAAGAGGGAGAATAGAAATAGATCAAAAAGCCATGATTGTACTCCATTTGCTCTTCCAAACTCCATATACAAGGGCTTCAAGAAGTGCAAAACTGCTAAACAACTATGGGATGCAATGAAACACATGTATGAGGGGTCCACTTAAGCAAAAAAGAACAAGAAAGACCTCTTAAAGCAGCATTATGAAAACTTCACCTTTAAAACAAGTGAAACCATGACTCAATAATACTTAAGGTATATTGAGATTGTGGAACTCTAATGGATGGTGGAGTAACTCTTGAATATAGAGACATTGTAAGAAAGTTCATGTCCTCTCTTCCTATACAATAGACAAGTTATTGTATTGTTATCAAGAGAACTGAGAACCTTAAGACTTTTACTCTTACAAAGTTGTATGGTATTCTTAGTGGATACCAAGTGGAGATGAATATGTAAAATTCATTTGGTAACTCCAGTAATCAATTAAGTTTAGCCCTTCATATGGTTGAAAGGGATTGTAGAGAACCATAACATCATCTTATCTATTATCCTGACAACTCACAAAAAGGTCCTTTCATCACCTTCTCGGAGACACCAAGGGAGAGTTACACTCAAGGAAGTCTATTCCAAGAGACAAGCTCTTCATAAGCTTTTGTGTATGCTGATGAAAATTCTATATGTTCTCTTCACCATTGAAGATCTAAACGTATCCATCCAGATGATCTGGAATATATAGAGATAGTTTAGCAAATGGTTCTTCTCACTCACAGAGCCAACAAATTCTACAAGATGAGGGAGAAAGTTTCCAAGCAATGCAGCCAGTGGAAAGTTTGGGCTGGACAAAATCAAAATAAAGTGTTACAACTATAACCAAATAGGTCACTTTGCTAGAGAGTACAAAGAACCAAGGACAAATGGTAGATAAACATAAACTAGACCAAACTACATTGACAAAGCCAACTAGAATGAGAAGCCAAAGAAACAAGTTGTAGTTGTTGTTGAAGAAGGAGGTTTTGACTAGAGCTTTCAGGTGAAAGATGCATCTCCAAACCAAGCATTGATGGCTGACAGTGATGAAGCCAAGGTATTGGAACATCTCTGTATACCTGAATGTATTATTAAACTTAACAGATATAGGTCCTATAACTTAAAGATGAGATCTGATCTAGAATTTTTAAATATCTTAAAATCTAATTTCAAAAATGCTAAAATGATTACAAACTTAAAATAGAATATTTAGAGAAAACAATTTAAACTTTAAACATGAGCACACCCATTATAGGACTCAAATCAAAGATCTCATCACTAAGTTAACTAAATGTTAGGCTGAGCTTATGATCAGCAAAGCCGGGGTAGAAAAATATGTTCTTGAAGAAGAGACCTTCAAGAACATTATATCCTCATCATTGCATGCAAAAGTTTGTTATCAGAATAAGCAGGGACTGAGATCTACTAAAATAGATCCTCCACATGAAATCATGCCTGTAAGATCTCCTAGGTGTGAAACTTGTGAAGATGAGCTTCCCCTTATAGACCCCATGAGTGAAAAGGATGAAGAGGAGATAATGAAGGATAGCTCTAAGAAAAGTGAAGAAGAGTATCCTAAGAAGGATCACTATTCTACTGAGGTGAGAAAAGAATTTGGGATGACTAAGTCTAAAAAGAAGGACCTGATTAGGAAGCCCAAAAGAAAGTTCAAGGGCTCAATAAAGCAAGGCCACCTTTAACTCTAAGCAGAAACAAGTTTTTATCTCTATAGGTATTGATGTGGTTAAGACTAAAGACTCAAACTTATACTCTAGTACTAGGAGTTCTAGTTTATGTTCAATTCATCCCAGCTTCATGAAGAAGGCTGATAAGTTGTGTACCACTACTCACAACCTAAACCATCCAATTCCAAAGGTAGTTCTCACCCTAAAAGAATTGCCACATCATCTGCAAAGATGAAGATGGAAAAGAAAAGTGGTCAAGTTTAGATTTGTTCCCAAAGGAAAACTCTGATAAAGAACAAAATGGATTATGTCATGTGTGGTAGTACTTCTCATCTTGCTAAGGATTGCCTCTAAAATCCTAAAATTAATTTCCACATGACTAAAAAAGAAACTTTTGAGAGTTTGAAAAAGAAGCAAGCATCAAAGGAAACTCTTTTCCTTTCAAAAGCTCCAAAATGAAGATGAAGACAAGTGAAAGCTTGCTTTCAGAAGAAAATTTGGTCTCGGAAGAAAGAAAAACTTCCAAAGCATTGAAGCTTACTGCAGATATCAAGATCTTTCGAAGGTCCAGTCTCCATAACTTCTAAAGTTATCAAAACTTCCTGAAGAATTAAAAGTCAAGTCTAAGCTTCCAAAGTTGCTGTGGAAGACAAAAAAAGACCATGTGACTGAAAGTTCTTCATCAACATCAGCAAATGGCCCTCCAAATTTATCACTAGGAACAATTACTATTGCATTGTCTTCAACTTCTTTTGATAAGCCCAAGACCAACAAGGCTAGGGTTTCCAAATGTAACTAACTATCTTTTATGTGCTAAAACAGCTCAAGACAAATAGGAATGTATGGATCATTGATAATGGTTATTCCAGGCACATGACAGGCAATGGGTCACTACTCCAAAATTTTGAGAAAATTGATGAAGGGCCAGTTACTTTTGCAGGAGATGTTGAAGGTTACCTTACTGGAAGGGGCAAGGTCACAAATGATAAGCTCAACATTGAGAAGGTAAACATCGTTAAGGATCTTGGATACAATCTTTTACGTGTATCTTAATATTGTGACCAAAGACACAACATGCTTTTTATTGAGCATGAGTGCATTGTTCTCAAGCCTGGGTAGTTATTCTTTAAGAGCACATACTGCTTAGAGCCCCTAAGAGAGGGAACATGTACAAGATGGACTTGCAAGAAACATCTCCCTCAAGAGAAGTTTCAGGCTTTCTATCTAAAGCCAATAGTGACGAGTCTTTCCTCTAGCATAAAAGAATGTATCATGTAAAATTTAAAAACATGAACAAATTGATTAAGAATAATTTGGTAATTGAAATGCCAAAGAAAGAGTTTACAAGTGATGACCACTATGTTGCATGGCTTAAAAGGAAGCAACACAAGGTATCTCACAAGCCAAAGGAAAAAAAACTCTATCACCACTCTCCTACCCTTGTTACATATAGATATCTTTGGTCCCACCAGTGTAATGAGTCTAGGAAGGACCTCATACTGTTTAGTTATCACAGATGACTTTACAAGATTCACTTTCTTAGAACATATGATGAGACTTTTGAGATCTTGAAGAGCTTTATCTTGAAGATTAAGAATCAATGTGATCACAAGGTCAAAACCATTAGATGTGATTAGGGAACTAAATTCAAGAACCAAATCCTTAATGGATTTTATGATGAAAAGGGTATTACAAGACAATATAGTGCTCCCAGGATAACTCAGCAAAATATTGTTGCTAAGAGGAGAAATATGACACTAATTAAAGCTGCAAAAACTATGTTGTCTAACTCTAAACTGCCCATCACCTTTTGAGAAGAAGCAGTAAACACTACTTTTGATGTGTAAAACCGAGTTTTAGCAAGACTCATGTAAGACTCCTTATGAACTTTGGCACAAGAGAAAACCTTTTATTGGTTTCTTAAGTCATTGGGATGTCCCTACACCATCTTGAATACCAAAGACCAAATAGCCAAATTTGCTGAGAAATCAAATGATGGACACTTTATTAGATACCCTTATGAAGCCAAGGCTTATACAATCTCAGAATTAGAGTAGTTAAGGAGTTAGCCAATATGACCTTCAATGAGCACACTCCTAGTGTGAAAGGTTCTAGTCCTGATTGGCTATTTGATCTTGATTTAGTTACTAATTATTTTAATAAATCTTGTGAGAATGTAGGATCCACAGATATTCTATCAGCATGTGATCCTGATCCAAGATTTGAGCTGAGAAGACCATCAAATCATACTACTTCATCGCAAGTTGTAGCTAACCTTGTAGATGGAGTTCCTATCAGCACAACCATGTCAAATTCAGCTAATACATCTAAGGTGCCACCAAATTACATCATAGAGGCACAACACTCAAATGAAGGAGCTTTAAATATGGAAGGAGATGGTGGTGGAGACAGTGATCAAGAATTTCTTGATGCTGACAACCATTCCATTGAAGACAACATAAATGATGTCACAAACTCACTGGATCAAGTCTCTCTTGATAAGTGTGCTGATGTGGTGGGAGACATTTCAAGGCCTGATCTAAATTTCTCTGATTTAGATCTCTCCAAGCAACTTGTTTTGATTCCTCAACTCAAAATCCACAAGTCTCACCCCACCACAAACATCATTGGAGATGTTTACATATGGGTAAGAACAAGAGGACAAACCCATGATGCAAATGTTTGTCTTCACTCTTTTTCTTGTCCCAGATAGAGGCAAAGAAAATTAATGAAGCTCTAAAGGATGGAAGTTGGGTTGAAGCTATGCTGGAGGAGCTACTTCAATTCAAAAGACAAAAGGTTTGGAATCTATGTCCTCTTCCTCAAGGGAAGACTACCATAGGAACCAAATAGGTGCTTAGGAACAAGAATGGTGATAGAGGACTTATCATATAAAAACAATGCAACACTAGTTGTCCAAGGGTACACACAAGAAGAAGGAATTGACTACACAGATGTCTTTGCTCCTGTAGCAAGACTTGAAGCTATCAGAATATTCCTGGATTTTGCTGCATCCAAGGATTTCAAGGTCTACCAGCTTGATGTCAAGTGTGCTTTTTTATATGGACTGATTGATGAACAGGTATATGTCAAACAACCACCTGGTTTTTCAGCTTGATGTCACTATCTGTATAAGCATACAAGTTGAAGTCAATCTGCAAAAAGTGGCATGAGACTCTATCTCAGTATCTCTATCAGCATGGCTACAAAAGGGGTACTATAGATGGAACTCTCTTTATAAAAAGAACACGAAATGACTTAATGCTAGTGCAAGTATATGTGGATGATATTATCTTTGGCTCAACTAATCCAAAGCTCTATAAAGACTTAGAGAAGCTGATGAATAATAGATTTGAATAAGTGATATGGGAGAACTCAATTTCTTTCTAGGAATTCAAGTGAAGCAAGTTGACAGTGGCATCTTCATACGTCAGTCAAAGTATGTACAAGACGTACTTATAAGGTTCAACATGACTCACTATAAGGTTACAAAGACACCCATAGCCAGAAACCACTCCCTTAGACCAGCCATTAAAGGGGAGTGTGTAGATGAACACCTTTATTGGGCAATGATTGGGTCTCTTATATATCTTACAGCTAGCAGACCTGATATCATGTTTGCCACATGTATTTGTTCAAGATATCAAGCTAACCACAAGATGTCACACCTAATCATTGTCAAGAGGATTCTAAGATACCTCAAGTGTGCTGCTACATTAGACCTTTGGTATCCAAAGAATTCTGACTTCAACTTGTATGCTTAGATAGATAGTGACTATGGTGGCTACAATATGACTACCAAGTCTACATATTGGGGATGTCAATTCCTTGGTGGAAGGATTGTCTTATGGCAATGCAAGAAACAATCATGTGTGTTTAAAACAACTGTTGAAGCTGGAGACATTGTTACTGTTAGCTGTTATGCTCAAGTATTTTGGATTCAGAATCAGATGCTAGACTATGAATTTAACTTCAAAGAGACTCTTATCCATATAGACAATAACAGTGTTATCTCCATTACAAAGAATCATATGCAGCACTCAAGGACAAAACACATCACCATCAGGTATCATTCAATTATGGACAAATTTAAAAATAGATTAATCAAACTAGTCAAAGTTAACACAAATGAAAAATATGTTGATATGTTCACCAAAGTTTTTGATGAGCAGAGATTGAAGTATAAATGAATATAAGTGCTTGTATGCTTTTTGAAGAACAATTTTCATTCGAAAGGAAATTAAGCCTCGGAAGTTTTTATTTCTTTTAGAATAAAAATCCCCAAGTCTAAATATATTCTGAAGCAAAATTCTCTATAATCTTTGAAATTTCTTCCAAAGCCATTTTAACTACTTTCAAAGAAAAAATACCTTTGGAAGATTTTCGACTTCCAAAAACACTATCTTTTTGGGCATTTTTTCAGAGGTGGGACCGATATCCAGATTTCAAAGTTTATTATTTTTCATTAACTTTGTCTCAAATCCAATTCATATAAATATACGCAATGGTTCTCCCCTTCTTTCACTCTCTTCATCTCCAACCACTCTTTAACCTAAATTCACCCAAACTCGACTTTGTTCTTATCTTTCTTCACCTTTAAGCTTTCTCAAATGGCCAAGCTCAACCATAAAAACAACCTTGATTTCTCCATGCAACTTTATAGGTAGCACAATCAGGTTGCTCTGTTGGACTTTAAGAAAGATGATAGTTTCTCAGAGGTTTGTTGTTTTCTTGCTCTATCTAACTACTTCATCTCCCTTACCATTGATCCTCCTCTCGATGAGGATCATCTGTTAGAATTTTAGAAAACCTGTGAAGAGGTTATTGGGAGACAATCTTCATCACTCCAGCCATCATCAACTCACACCTTCAGCTGGATGATGTAGAAGGTGAACTGTCCTTTCCTAAAGAAGTTGTAAATCACTCCTTTGAGCAGATGGGTTATGAAGGAGATTTATCTGTAAACACATTCAGGAAAGGAAAGATCTCATCCCAGTGAAAATACCTGCTTCATGTGTCATCCACAGCTTATCTAACAAGCATGAGGGTTGGAACAGATTCCTGAGGATCTCTCCTTCATAGTTCATGGAATGGTCCAGGGGGTCAAATTCAGGTAATCACAGTTTTTGTATACCAATTTACTTGCTAATTTAGACTCCCTAGAGTATTATATGTTCCCTAGATATGTTCAACATGTTCTCAACTATAAATTGGGCTCACAGTTGAGGGGAACAAGTAATATTCTTAAACTGGGACTAATGAAGCCCGATATCTTTAAAACAATAAAGAAGTCATCTGTTGGCTTCTTTGGGATAGAAACAACCCTTCTCTAAAAAATGTTAGAGCTTGTTGCTCAAGGTGACAACCTTGCAACACAAGCAAGTGTTGAACCCACACCTTCTACTTCTCAACAACCAACGCAACCACAAATACTCCTCACCTATCAAAGAAAATCCAAACAAACCCCTGCTCAAGCTCTTGAGCTTGTGCAGGCCCCCATATCACAATCCATATAGGAGCAAGTGGACACTGGAGCTCCTACTTCTCCTAAGGAGCAAACCACTCCCATCTTACCAACAATCAGTGTTGAGGTTTCTCATGCTCAGCCTAATGAGCTCATTACCCAAGCAGCCTTAAGCCTTCACCTTCAGAGTCTCAAAACTCTGGTGAACAACCTTCTGGGGACAGTTACCATCCCCAACCTCTTGATCTAAATCATCCAATTCCAAACCTAGAATTCTATGATGATGAAGACATGGGATTCAATGAATACCATGAGTCTCTAGACTCCTCCCTCACTCAAAGTGAAAGGAGTACTCCTGCCTCTCTTATGTCTAGCCCACATTATTCACCTATCACTGAGGTGGGTCTCTCTGAACTTGTTTAAGAGGTCCATATGAAGAGGCTCTCACTTTTGAAAGTGATTACATCACTAATAACTCAACCATGGAAACTTAGCCCATTAACACTTCACCTGAAGTTGTCAGTGAGCAGGGGAAATCTAGAAGCCAAGAACACTATGCTGATGGTGAGAGAGAATTCTTTGGACCAATTCTCTCATCACCCCATGATTCTTCTGATGAAGATGAAGGGAACATGAGGCTAAAGGTGCAAAAATTGTCAAAAACATGCTCCTATTTAGTCTGCAAGGTTAATCACTTGGAATTTCAGGTGACTCCCTTACAAAATACTGTCAATGATCAGCAACTTAAGATTTCTTATCTCAAGGAAAAACTAGTTGGGAGACCCTTAAGGAGAGCTCATCCAGAAACAAAAAAACTTGTGAATATGATAGGCCTAACTCCTAACTCACCTTTGGAAGTGGGTGATGCTACCAAAAAGGGGGAGAAAGTCTCAGCAATCATAGAACCTAGAAGTTTTTCACAGAGTATGGACATTAAGGACTCACCATCCTTACTTGAAGTTGTCCATGCTCAACAACTATCTCAAGTTCACATTGATGTGGACTTACTCATTCAGAGTCTATTTGATAAGGGAATTCCAATGACAATGTCATCCCCACCCCAAGGAGCCTCAAATTACATACTAGGGTGGAGGTATGATGTTGAGAGAAGAGCCTTCATACTTCATAGACTTTAAGGGCAACAAGAGATCTTAAATTTTCAGACCTTGAACTACTATGAAGGTCTTGATCTTGTCAACATTCCACTTTCCAATCCAACTCATCAAAGGCAAGCTGAAAGAATGGATGCAAGGATACAACACTAGATTGCTTAAGTGTTCAAAGCAAGAGACAAATGAAAGAAGGCAATGTCATTGGTCAACTGCATGTTGAGGTGGACCATAAGATTAGTTTTAAAGGAGAAACCTTAATTGAAGGCCCAATGATAGAACCTGTGAGCATTATCACATAATCAACATTTTTAGCGTCCCTTTCCCTCAGTGAAACACCTATTGGTGAAGGTGTCTCACAGCCTCTCTCTGGCTAGAGTCTGATATCTACTTCAGACAATGAAGGCTAAAGCTCTCTCCACCCTAAGTCATAAAAGTCTATGGTGACAAAGAAAAAATGATAATGACTCCTAATAAGATTAAAGAGGAAGAGAGAGAGAGAGAGAGAGAGAGAGAGAGAGAGAGAGAGAGAGGAAGAGGAAGCTAAAATGAGAAAGTTCTGGTAGGTTCTCAGGATTTATGGAAGTTTCTATCAACGTTTCTCATAGACCAAACACTTAAAATGATGAGTTGAAAGTAGCCAGGATACACTACTTGGGGACCAAGAACTATGATATTGATAAGATAATCTTTCTTCCCTTAAAAGAATTGAATGAACTGGTAGACAAAGAGTTATCTAAAGAGAGGAAGAAGGCTAATGATATAGAGCTGCTCCTTAAAACCAAGGAAGAAAGAAGGCGGAAAAGGTTGTACAAGCATGTTACTACACTCTCTCAGTTTAAGAAAGTCCTGAAGAAGAGGTTATGGCAACTGAACAACCTTAGGTATATAAGGAGACTGATAGACAAAAGATTATTAACTACCTGAGTGCCATAGGTCTTTATCTGGTAGCTGTACTTCTTCCCTTGTTATATGAGTACATGAAATTTGAGTACCTCAAGTAGCTTAAGCTACAAGCTTATAAGGAACATAAAGCTATTAAGAGGAAGATGAGGGAAGAAGCACAAAGTCAAGGGCCATCATCCAAAAAAGTCAAAAGAAATTTGCTAATAGGCAAAGGATGATGAGCTTCTCGAAGTTGTATGGATTCTTTGAAAGGAGACTTGGTCTAATGTCTCTATCCACCATGGATGAGTATATTAGTGTGATCAAGCAGAAGATCAAAAGAGTAGAGCTTGTTGACTTACACTCACCACCAAGTCAAGTCCCTCAATAAGTGGAGGTTAAGGTTAAACACTTTGAGACAACATAACTTGGACCTTCTTCTGAACCTTAACAAGCTTCATCTTCTGATCCACAACATGGTCTAACTCCCTCTCTTTCTAAACCTGTGTGGAATGAGGATCCAATTGAGAAAGAAAAAATAGATAAATCCGACACTAAAGGCCAGCCTACTCGATTAAAGAAAAAGAAAAGGATGGCCACCAAGTCTGTATCAAAGAAGAAATTTAAGGCATCCATTTCCAAACTTCAGGATGAGTCAGAACATCTTAAGGATGTACAAGTGAGGCTGCTCAACCCACTCCAACTCAAGTAGAGCCTTTTGTATCAGGAAGACCCATCTTGTCTTGGACCTTTGCTGCTAATCTAGACAGATGATATGTCAAAAGATATCAAGGTGGTCAAGATGTCTACATCTTGAAAAACATGATTAACCTACCTCTGCATGATCTCTTTGACATGAGAATGTACTTTGAGAGTCTGAGTGATCCTGGCCAATTGATGAACAAAGGTGTGGTCATGATTATAATAAGGATTGTTAAGAATTAAAGACATTTCTTTGTTTGGGTAGCATCAGCCTAGGGAATTTGTAAGGCTTGTTGAAAGGTTGATGCACTCAAACACAAACCAAGTCTCTCCAGCATGCATACATTTAGTGCAAAGTAGAAGTTGCTTCGGAAGTTTTACACCATGCATCAGAGATATTCTAAGTGTAAAATCTCCTAAAGCTGATACCAACATCTTTCGAAGCCAAAAGTAAAGTCTTCTAAAGCTTCAAAGACAAAGTCTTCCGAAGCCAATGAAGTGAAGACAGATTTCTTTCGAAGACTTTGAAGAACATGCTTTCTCTAATGTACTTTTTATAAAACTGACCAACTTTTTGCTGCAACTTTGATGACTCACCAACTTATACAAGTTGGTGAATGGTCCATGCTTTTTGTAACAATACATTGAGGTCTTGAGTTTGTAACTTTCTAATTTATGTACTTTTATCATTTTTGTAATATATTAGGATGTGAGCTATGGCATGTCATAGTCGCTAGTCAAAAGGCAAATCTGCCTTTTGATTCCACATTGATTTTGTTGTCTAGATCAATGTTTCCAGTTGACCTTCCAAGTATGGTCGGCTGTAGGATGTAGTATGAAACATCTCAAGTCCTTGTAACTTATTCTTATGCTTTGTAATCACTTGTAATATAACTTGAGAAGCAATATACTGCATTCTTGAAAACCAATATATGTGTTGTGTTCTTAAGTTTTTTGTCTCTTGTTTACTTGTGTTCATAGCATCATAACTAAGTCGCAATTGCCTATTTGATCTGTTAAGTGTCTTAAACACTT
Source organism: Flaveria bidentis (assembly GCA_018326385.1). Classification (NCBI taxonomy): domain Eukaryota; kingdom Viridiplantae; phylum Streptophyta; class Magnoliopsida; order Asterales; family Asteraceae; genus Flaveria; species Flaveria bidentis. The sequence continues at coordinate 156 of BJCM01090579.1, read as the reverse complement.
TCCTTATTGTGACACTAAGTGTATTGACCATCCCTTCATCGATCCTGCAAAAACCTGTATATATATGTATAGGTATGTATATGTATATATATATATACACACACATATATATACACACAAACACACACACATATATATATATATATACACTTATAT
>BJCM01090576.1:0-11861 GCA_018326385.1 Flaveria bidentis | reverse complement strand
TGCTTAGTTCACGGATTGGTGAGAGGCCTCTGCTTCAACTACTCAAGATTTATGTTGACCAATCTTATTGGGAATCTTCAGAGGGGAAACCTTCTTTATGTATCCCAGATTCCTTTAGCACATCATCAACTATGAGCTGGACTAGAGTCAGCTTGTTTGTGCAGCTACTCTGACTGCCCCTCAAATGAGGCCTACCATCTTCAAGACTTTGAAGAAGGTATCCACTAACTTCACTGGAAGGTACACTTCTTTACTTCCAGGTATGACTGAACATATAGCTCCTGGTGACATCCCTGTTCACCCCACAGGTGATGAACCCACACTAGCAATTGTCCCCACAATGCCAATTTTACCTTCTCATCCCATCACCATCATATACCAGAGACGCCCCAAGCGAACCCTTGTTCAATCTACTCTGATTGAACAAGCTCCTCCTGTTCAATCCAAAAAGACTAGAGTGGAACAATGGGCTCCCACTCAGTCTGAGTTCTCACCATTCTTCTCATTTGACCTCAATTTGGGTATTGAGTCTTCTCAGTCTCAAATCGATGAGCCCGAAACCCAAGCCAACAGCCCTCAGGATGAGTATTTATACTCTTCTAAGCAGCCAACAAGGGACAGCCCCACTAGAGGCTCAATGCCTATAGACATTGACCAAGGTCCCGGGTTAGTAGGCTTAACCTCCTTATCTTTCACTGACTTTCTCTTCAAAACTGATGAAGAGATAACATCCCTCCATGGCAATGAAGTTGATCTACAACACCCTCTCCAAGATCAACAGAGCCTAGAGAGACCTCTTATCTCTAGCCCCCATAAGCAACCCATAACTGAGGTGAGTCCCACTGATGTGGAGGGGATTCATGCAGATTCAGCTGCCGCTACAGAAGGTGCCTCAATGGACCTTATGGACAGTGGTAACATTTCTGAGACTGAATTTGCAGCAACTGTGCCTCTTGATGACTCAGAAAGAGACATCATTAAGCAAGGGAAACCAGAGTGCCAAGAAACCACATCTAGTGGTGAGGCTGAACATACTAGGTATGTTACCTCATCTCCTGGTGATTCTTCAAAAGAAGACGAGGGAAGCATGCAACTCCTCATACAAGACCTACTATCTAAAGTCTCAAACCTTGAATCCATGGTTAGGACTTTAGAAGAAAGGTCTGCCACTCAGCAACTTGAGATTGACAATCTCAAGGCTCAACTAGCCGAGAAATAGATTGAGAGATCTGTTAGGCATGTACCTATTCAGGTCTCCTTGACCTCTTCCTCCAACTCATCTAGCTCTCAAGATGATGCTACCAAAAAGGGGGAGAGTGTTCAGAGACAAACATCTAAGGACCTACAGAGCCAAACTTCAACACTTTCAACTCCCTTTACAACTTTGTCTGAGCCATTCCAAGTTGTACTTCAAATCGACCCAAGGATGCTTAGAGATCTCTATAGACTCTTTTCCAAGTTTTTGTTAAGATCCTCTATTGATCAGCCAAGCCCTGATGTTGCCATGATATACTTTGGAGCAGAGGAACTTCAGAGGCTACGTGCACCTTCTACAACTGTGGAAGAAGTTGGTCAACCTAAGGTCCAAATGGAACCTAAGATTAAATTCGAATGGGAAATAAGGACTGTTGGCCCAACAACTGACACAGTTGGGATATAATCTGCACCTTCTCAAACTTCCAAAGCTGAAGTCAAAGCCTTGGAAGAACAACCTAAATCTTCTGAAGCTGAAATGGAAGCCGCGGAAGGACTGTTCTCTCTGTCCGAGGATCTAATCATCATAGATGCAATTCTTGAACTAGCATATGAGGTGAATAGTGAGGACTTTCTGGATCAACTTCCTGTTCAGACACCCTCTTTACCTCTCTTACAATCAGAATCCACTCTTCAAGAACCACCAAAGTCAAGCTCTTCAAAGGATAACAAAGGGAAGAAGAAAATGATTGCGGAAGAGCTTTAGGAAGAGGAGAAGATGTAAAAGCTAAAAAGAAAAGGAAGACTTCCAACTGGGAAACTCGTAGCTGCCAGTACAAAAGCAACTATAGCTAACCAAGAGGCTGTTAACAACAAAAGGAGAGAAGAGATCATTGACCAGCTCATCAAGCTTGGAGCTTCCAATGAAGAAACACTCCTGCTACCATTGGAGGAGTTGGTGGAAATGGATAAGGCAACCAGGCTATAGAAGGAAGTAGCAAGGTTGGCCTTGGATGAAGAAAAATAAAAGGAACAAAGGGAAGCTGACATACAGCTTAGGAAGGAAAGGATAGACTTCCTAACCTCCAGAGGTTTCTCTCTTCAAGAACTATCTCCACACAATAGTGAAACGATCCTTTGGCTCGATAACAAGGAGCAAGATCAAATGGAGAAAGAGAGAAAAAAAGCTACAAGAGAAAATCTAAAGGAGATGAAGAAGAATGAAGAAGAAGCAAGGGTCACTGCAACCAAGAAGATCGGTGAGAAAGCCTGGATGAAAGACTATCTCTGGTGCTCACGGCTTCTCTGGAAGGCAGGTGGGTCCCATGTCTGAAAGGACACTCCAACGGATTATCAGTGAAATCAAGGCTGGCATTCGTTTGGGAAAAAAGGAGAGAGATGTATAGAAGGGTACATGGGACGACCCAATGAGTGTGTGACATTGAGTGTGTGACATCATTGAAGTATCTTTATCTGGTTATGGAGCCTCTAAGCTGGAATTTTCAGGCATCCCAGATGTATCAGCTGAATTTGTCATTGTGGTATTAATAGAAACCTCACTTGCAGAAGTAGTTACAACTGGAGCTGAAGATGTGTTACTTGAAGGTCTTCTTAGCTCATTTCTTGGGTCAGGATCACCTATAGGTAAAATTTATGCAGATCCTGAAATAGTCTCACAAGATTTGTTAAAACAGTTGGTAACTAAATCAAGATCAAACAACCAATCAGGACTAGAACCAGCTACACATGGTGTGTGTTCATTAAAATTCACGTTCGTTGACTCTTCAACAATTCTAGTTCTGAGATTGTATACTTTATAAGCCTTAGCTTGCGAAGAGTGCCCAATAAAGTGTCCATCATTTGATTTCTTAGCAAATTTGGCAATTTGATCTTTGGTATTCAAGATGGTGCAGGGACATCCAAATGACCTGAGAAAACCAATGAAAGGTTTCGTCTTGTGCCAAAGTTCATAAGGAGTCTTGCCATGAGTCTTAACCACTAAGACTCTATTTTGCATATAGCAAGCAGTGTTGACTGCCTCTGCCCAGAAGGTGATTGGCAGCTTAGAGTCAGACAACATGGTTCTTGCAGCTTCAATCAGTGTCCTGTTTCTCCTCTCAGCAACACCAGTTTGCTGAGGAGTCCTGGGACCACCGTATTGTCTTGTAATACCCTTTTAATCACAAAATGTATCAAGAATTTGGTTCTTGAATTCAGTTCCTTGATCATATTTTATGGTTTTGACCTTGTGATCAGATTGATTCTCAATCTTTAGGATGAAATTCTTCAGAATCTCAGGGGTCTCATCCTTAAATCTAAGGAAGAAAACCCAAGTGAATATTGTATAGTCATTTGTGATCACCAAATAATAAGAGGTCCTTCCTTGACTCATTACACTAGTGGGGCCAAAGCGATCCATATGTAACAAGTGTAGGGGTGTAGTGATGGAATTTCTTTCCTTAGGCTTATGAGATACCTTGTGTTGCTTCCCTTTCAGGCATGCAACATAATGATCAACACTTATAAACTCTTTCTTTGGCATTCCAGTTACCAAATCATTCTTAATAAATTTATTTATGTTCTTAAAGTTTACATGGCACATTCTTTTATGTCATAGGAATGATTCATCACTATTTGCTTTAGACAGAAAGCATGAAACTTCTCTAGAGGGAGATATTTCCTGCAAGTCCATCTTGTACATGTTCCCTTTCCTGGGGGTTCTAAGTAGGATATGCTCATGAGGAATGACCACCTCGGGCTTAAGAACAATGCACTCATGATCAGTAAAGATCATGTTATGACTTTGATCACAAAATTGAGATACACTCAAAAGATTGTACCTAAGCTCCTTGACAAAGTTTACCTTTTCAATGTTGAGCTTACCATTTGTGATCTTGCCCCTCCTAGAAATGTAACCACATTCATCTCCTCCAAAAGCAACTGGCCCTCCATCAATCCTTTCAAAGTTCTAAAGTAGTGACCTATTGCTTGTCATGTGCCTAGAACAGCCATTGTCAATGATCCAGATATTTTTGTTTGTCTTGAGTTGTTCCTACACAAAGAAAATGATTAGTTACATTTGGAAACTCAAGCCTTACTTGTGTTGGTCTCAATAAAAGAAGTAGAAGTTAATGCAATAGTTTTGTGCTTTGAGGACCTTGAGCTGTTGTTAATGGAGAACTTTCAGTCATTTGGTCTTTCTTAGACTTCCACACCCCCTTTGGAAGTTTGGACTTCACCTTCAACACTTCAGAAGCTTTTGAGACTTTGGAAGTTTTGATGACTGGTCCTTCGGAAGATTCTAGAGACACTACATCAGACTTCAGTGCTTCGAAAGTATTCCTTTCTTCCGAGACCAAGTTTTCCTCCGAAGGCAATTTTCCACTTGCCTTCTTCTTCATTTTGAAGCTTTCGAAGGAAACAAATTTTTCTTTCGAAGCTGGAAGCTTCTTGGAACTCTTGGAAGTCCTTTTCTTGGTCATATGAAGAGTACCTCTTGGATTGTATGGACAATCCTTAGCAAGATGAGAAGTACTTTCACACATGACACATTCCATTCTCTTCTTCCCAAGAGCCCTTTTTTGAGAACAAGACTGATCTTGATCGCATCCCTTCTCCACCTTCATCTTTGCATATGCTGAGACAGTCCTTTTGGACTGAGAACTATTCTTGGAGTTGGATGGTTCAGGTTGTGTAGCAGTTGTACACAAAAAAATCAGCCTTCTTCTTGGTACTGAGATGATTTGAACATGAACTAGAACTCTTAGCAGAAAAGTTTAGGTTGATGTCTTCAGTCTTCACCACTTCAAATCCAGCAGAGGATAAAAACTTTTTTATGCTTAGAATCAAAAGTGGCCTTGATCTCTTGAGCCTTCCTAGCTTTTCTTTTGCTCTTTCTGATCAAGTTTTTCCTCATAGACTTGGTCATCGTAGTCTTTCTACTTCTCCTTAGAAGGATATTGATCCTTCTTAGAATCCTCTTCTTCACTCTTCTCAGAGAGATTCTTCACTATCATTTCTTCATCCTCTTCACTCAAAGCGTCTATGAGAGGAAGTTCATCTTCACCGGTTCCACACCTAGGAGATCTTACAGACAAGATTGTGTGCAGAGGAGCTATCTCGTTAGATCCCAATCCCTGCTTGTTTTGATAACACACCTTGTTGTGCAGGGATGAGTGTATCATGTTCTTGAAGGTCTCTTCTTCAAGAACACACTTTTCTGCCCTGGCTTTGCTGATCACAAGCTCAGCCTGGCACTAAGTCAGCTTAGTTATGAGATCCTTTATCTGAGTCCTATAATTTGTATGCTCATGTTTTAGAACTGAAATGGTTTTCTCTAAGTCCTCTATCTTTAGTTTATAATCACTTTCAAACTTTCTAAAGTCAGCTTTTAAAATGTTGAAGGACTCAAGATCAGATCTCATTTCTAAGTTGTAGGACATGTATCTGTTAACTTTAGCAATGCATTCAGGGGTACAGAGATGCTCCAATACCTTGGCTTCATCATGATCAGCCATCAGTGCTTGGTTTGGAGTAGCATCTTCCACCTGAAAGCTCCAGTCAAAGCCTCCTTCTTCAACAACAACTGTAACTTGTTGCTTTGGCTTGTCATTCTGGGTAGCTTTATCTGTGTAGTTTGGTCTGGACTGTGCTTGGCCACCATTTGTTCTTGGTGCCTTACACTCCCTGGCAAAGTGGCCCATCAGGTTACAGTTGTAACATTTAACTTTACTTTTGTCTAGTCCAAACTTTTCACTGGCTGCATTGCTGGGGAACTTCCTTCTAGTTTGCTTGTAGAACTTCTTGGCTTTATGAGTAAGAAGAGCCATCTGCTGGACTATCTCCATGTACTCCAGATCATCTGGATGGATACAGTCCATGTCTTCAAGGGTGAAAAGAAAGCTACCATAACTTTCATCAGAGGTCACAAAGGCTTGAGAAGAACTTGTCTCTTGGAATGGACTTCCTTGAGTGTAGTTCTCCCTTGGTGTCATAGGGAAGGTGATGAAAGGACCCTTTTGTGAGTTGTCAGGGTAGCATATGAGATGATGTTGGGGTTCTATGCTATCCCTTTCAACCACATGAAAGGCTAAACCCATTTGATTGTTGGAGTTGCCAGATGAACCTTGCATGTTCATCTCCATCTGGTAGCCACTGAGAATCCCATACAACTCTGTTAGAGTGAGAGTTTTTAGATACTCAGTTCTCTTGATATGCACTCAGTAGTGTGTCCATTGCTTAGGAAGTGAGGACATGAATTTCCTTACAATGTCTCTGTTTTTATGAGCAACTCCTCAATCCACTAGGGTATCCATAATCTCAACATACCTGAAGTATTGTTAAGTCATGGTTTCACCAGCTTTGAAGGTGAAGTTTTCAAACTGCTGCTTCAGAATATCCTTCTTGTTCTTCTTAGCTTCAGAGGAACCCTCATTCATCAGTTTCAATGCATCCACACAACTGCTTAGCTATTTTACATTTCTTGAAACCTCTGTACATAGAGTTTGGAAGAGCAGTCTAAAGGGTTGTCATGGCCTTCTTGTCCATCTTTACTCTCTTTATATCTTCATCTGAGTAGTCAGCCATAGCCTTAGGGATCATACCACCACCAGTAGCAGAAGAGGTGCTTGGTATGTAAGGTTCATTTTCAAAAGAGTCCCACATTCTTGAGTCTAGAGACCTGATGAAACCTTCCATTCTTTGGCACCAGGTGTCAAAGTCATCAAGAGTGATTAGTGGGGACTTTGTCATGGTTCTGGTTTCCATATCAGATTTCCAAGTGGTTGCCATTTGATAAGTTAAGTATTTGTGTGTGAGAGGGATCTTAAGATGGTGAGATCTTATATCAAGAGCCTAGAAAGCTCTGATACCAAATGCAGGATCGTTGAAGGGTATGCAAATACAACACAACAATAAAATGAGGAGAGTTGCTAAGAACACTCAACTAATCAAATAGTGAAACTGGTTAACCTCTAGAAATGATACTAAGAACACAAGTAAATATGAGACATAACAAGATAGAAAAATACACAAGGAGATGGTTTTCAAGATTGCAGTATATTGCCTTCTCAAGTTCTATTACAAATGTTACAAAGGATACCAGAAAGTTATAAGTACTTGAGATACATATACTACATCCTACAGTTGGTTATTCTTTGAAGGCTAGCTAAATACAATTGACTAGACAACAATCAAAATCAAATGTAGAGTCAAAAGGCATATTACATTTTGACTAATGACTATGACATGCCATAGCTCACATCCTAATATATTACAAAAAGGATAAAGTACATAAAGTAGAAAGTTACAGACTCAAGACCTCAATGTATAGTTACCAAAAGCATGGACCTTTTTACTAACTGATGAAAGCTGGTGACTTTATAGAGTTGCAGCGGAAAGGTGTCCAACTTTATGGAAAAGTACATCAGATAAAGCATATCTTCATAAGTCTTCGGTAGAAATCTATCTTCAAGTGTAAGCTTTGGAAGACTTTGTCTTTGAAGCTTCGGAAGACTTCATCTTTGGCTTCAGAAGATGTTGGTCTTGGCTTTGGAAGATTTCACACTTAGAATATTTTTGATGCTGGTGTGAAACTTCTGAAGCATTCTTCTTTAGTACCCTTGTGCATGCATATAGGAGAGACTTTGGGTGTTTAGGTTGCATCAGCCTCTACATATAATCTTTACACAGATCGAGTTGGTGTAGCCTCCATTTCTTAATCACTGCAAGAGAAGCACAACCCGGATAATCGAGGCTTTGACCACTGGACTAAACGTGTGAGAGTAGTCAAGCCTAGGAATTTGGTTGAAGCCTTGAGCCACAAGTCATGCTTTATAGCGATTAATGGTCCCATCAAAACGATTCTTGGTTCGAAACAACCATTTGGATCCGAAAATGTTATGACCCACTAGGCGTGGTACCAACATCTATGTGCCATTGTTGGACAAGGTAGTAAACTCTTTGTTCATTGCATCCAGCCAATGCAGGTATTTATAGGTGGATTTAAAACCTTTTGGTTTAGTAGAACTAGACGGTGTAGGATTGGGGTTGTGATGAACGGTTTAGGCAAGGTTGGCCTTGTGTTTGGGTTTAAAAATTCTGGCTTTTCCCCGAGTAATAATGGGATGAGCCGAACTGGTGGTAGGTTGGTGGTGGGTTTGAGAAGGTAGGGGGTTGTTAGCTTTGAGAGGAGCAATGGCAGGAGAGGATGAGGACAAAAGTGAAGGTTCAAAAATGGGGGAAGGGATGGAAGTAGGTGTTTCGAGATATGGAGAGGAGAGAGTAGTGGGTTAAGGGGTCATCATAGATGCAAAAGAAGGCCTAGAAGGAGATATGACATGCCCAATAGGCTTAGGTTGAGTGATGGAAGAGGTTAGGCCCGTTGTAGAGTTTGGATCAGGAGTGATTTTAGACACAAAAGAGTCATCCAGAAGGCCACAATTAGGTGCGAAGGTGGCGTGGGGCTGGGGAACCTGAGTGGGTATGGATTGATTAACTTTTGGGACAAATATATCTTCCTTAAACTGGTGTAAAGGAAGGAGATGAATGTGAGTAGAAGGACTCGATCCCATAAATGGAAAATTATGTTCATCGAAACATGCATGCCGAGTAATATAGGTGCGAGATGTGGTTGGATTGATACATTTGAACCCTTTATATTAAGCATTATAGCCTATAAAAATACATGCTATGCTCCGAGGTGAGATTTTGTTGGAGGAATAGTCTCGAGTATATGGATAGACACGACAAGCAAAAGGAGAAAGTTTGTGTAAGCTGGTTTGGTAGGAAACAATGTTTCATATGGAGACAACCAATTCAATGTTTTTATGGTAACCGATTTATGGTATAAACTGCCGTAGAGAAGGCCTCAACCCAATAAGACGATGGTGTATGAGCATTAAGCATCATGATAAGGCTGGTTTCAACAATGTGTCGATGCTTGCGTTCCGCTTGACCATTTTGAAAAGTACCATTAAAATTAAATAAGTTACAAACATTATTATTAAGAAATCCAGTGCCACCATCACTTTGAAAGGATTTTATAGTTGTCGAAAATTGGGTTTGAACAAAAGGTATAAAAACCGAGAGAACCTCATGGAATTCAGTTTTACATCTTAATGGGTAGAACCAAGTGAAGCGAGAATAGTCATCAATAAAGATAACATAGTAACGATAGTTATCAAAGGATAACGTCGGTGAAGGTCCCCACAAGTCACAATGTTTTGATTCTAATGGTGTGGTCGCACATTTTTCATTACTATCAAATGGTAAGATATGCATTTTAGAAAGTGCACAAGATGGGCAAACATGTGGTTTCTAAAGAATAGACGTGACAGATAAGTATCATATCTTATTTAAACGAGATAACACATCAAAAGAAACATGCCCCAAACGTAAATGCCATAATTTAAAAGACACTTCGTGGGAAACATTAGAAGTTGCAATCAAAGCATGTGGACCAGTCTTAAGAACCTAAAGGCCCCCTTCACAGTGACCTTGAGCGAGAACCTGCTTCGTGCTTCGATCCTGTATATAAAACCAAGAGTGGGAAAACAAGACATCCAAAGCATTATCAGTAGTAAGTTTACTAATAGAAAGCAAATTCTTTTGTAAGTGGGAAAAAAGAAGAACATTATTTAAATTGATATTATCATGAATGGGGGTGTGGCTAATGTGAGAAACAGAAAAGGAGTTACCATTACCAAAGGTGACGCAAGAGTTGCTGGAGTGAGGAGTGGACTTGTCAAGATTGTCAACGAATGCAACCATATGATCTGAGGCACCAGAGTCAACAAACTAGTGGTGTCCGAAGTTGGTAACATGACATTGAGCATGGAAGGTGTTTTCTAACTTGGCCTTGGTATTGTTAGGTCAAGTAGTAAAGTTGGGGAGTGATAGGCATTGATTAGCATAGTTTCCTTCCTGTCTACAGAGTTGCCAGTGGGGGGAACGATGGCCCTGACCACGGGCAGTAGAAGGATATCCACGATACGACTGACCATCGCGACCGCAATTCACCGAGGTCCGATCATGTGTAGCTAAGAAGGATCTAGGAAGGAGAGGTTCCATGGATAGACCGAGGAAAATTTCACGACTCTCAGCTTGAATTATCAAATCACGGAAGGAAGGTGGTGGTCTAGTGGTGCGAACCGTAATGGAGAAGGTCTCAACGGAAGAACCGAGGCCATAAAGGAACCAGTGAACTTTGTCCATGCCTTCCACCAAATGACCTACCACTGACAGTTGATCACAAATTCCTTTGAACTTGCGACCGAATTTAGCGACAGTGGAAGACCCTTTAGCGAGGTGGCGAAGTTGGTCCTGAAGATTATGGACACGTTCGATCGGAGTGTTGTTGTAGGTAGAGGAGAGGCCAAGAACCTCGACCATGGCCTCTTCAAAAAGAGAAGCATTCATAATAACAATAGCTTTTCAATTATCGAAAATCCCAGAGGAGTAAAGGGAGTTTGGAAGAGACTTGTCACCTTCATGAAGAACATAGGGGGGGGAGAAGTAGCAGATCCATTAATATGGGAGAGTAGGTTTTGAAGGGAGGGAAGGGAGATCATCTGATTCTTCCAAACAAGGTAATTAGAGGAGGAAAGCTTGGTGGGAAACATATGAAGAATAGTATTCAAGGGATGATGCCATCACTGTTGGAGGAGGAAGCGGCCATGGTGGAAGGAAGAAAAGGAAGAGCAAGGGCAGGGGAAGAAGAAGTAGAAGGGGCAAAAGAGAAAGGGATTGACCAGGACTATGATACCATATAGAAAGTTACAGGCATACTTACAAACTAAGGTGAGTGATGGTTTAAATGTTGGTCCATTTGATTAATAAACAGTACAATTGATTAATAAAATCATTCAAAATCAACTAACAACCATCCATGATAATCACACAACAAAGAATTATCATCAAAAGTGTTCAAATATATTGAATACAAATCAAACACAAACAAGAAGAAAGGATCAAAATGAATTCTATTAACTTGTAGCAAATAATCACAGACTTCCAATAATAATATTTCGAAGTAGGGTTTTGCAAGGTTAACCTACAAAGATAGAATCAAAACTATATATATACAAGCTAGTTTCACTGATAGTTTCATTGGTTAGCGAAACTGTCATGCCCATTACCAGTTTTGCTCTTTGACGAAATAGAGTTTCGCCGGGTGAATCTGATCTGCTGAATATAAGTGAAACTACAGTTTCACTCATAGTTTCGCTGGGCAGCAAAATATACAAAATACAAAGTTTAAACTAAGTAATCTAACATAGATCCTATATTAGGATCGAAGATCTAGATTGATCAATTAGGTTATGATTTGCAGCGGAATAGTACTAGAATTTAGACGAAATTTAAGCAAGAATAATACGAATATTCAATCAAACAGTGATGGTTATAGAGAGAGAGAGTTTTCTGCAAAAGATAATATATTCATTCACTCATAAGCTTCGGCCATTTACAAATTAGGTCAACATTCCTTTTATAGAGGAATGTGACGTCAGCAGATGTCACCTGATAGTGACATCTAACGGATTATACAAACTAGTGAAACTAACTGAAAACTACTGAAGATGTCCACAATATAATAAAAGCTTAAGTATTCTATAACTACTGAACCTACAACATCTGAAGTGTAAGAACTTCAGATGTTTTACATTATA
>BJCM01090571.1:0-13475 GCA_018326385.1 Flaveria bidentis | reverse complement strand
ACAAAAGCAACATTTTGTAACCTTGAAAATTCATTCTTAACATATATATGTTCCCTTGATGAACTCGTTAGTATTGCAATTACAGACTGCATTATAGTAAATCAACCTCCTTAATCTTATGGTGGAGATCCTAATGCATGGTTTTAAAAAACGGTCGAGGCGTACGGCGCGCCTCGAGGCGAGGCGGCAAGAAACCAAATATAAGGTGTCGCATCATGAGGTTCATCTGGTACGTACGCCTCAAAGGGATGAGGCGATTAAAAAAACACCGAGGCGGAATTTTATTTGAGGCGTTGAGGCGAAAATGTTGGCACACGGTGAGGACACAGTTGGTGTTGCCGGAGTTGCAGGTTGCCCGAAGCTGTTTTATGGAATGAGGAGGATGAAGAGGGAAGAAGAACAAGTGATATAATGCAACAAAAAAAGTAAATGTACTAGTCACTGTGTGCTGCAAGAAGTGCAGTAAAAGTGCTGCAGAAGTGCAGAAAGTGCTGCAAAAGTGTTGTAGCTGTAGAGTTCCTTGAGTTCTTAATTTTGTTGGTTTTAACTAGTGTGTGTTTTCTACTTTTCTTTTCTTCTATTTCTGCTTTTTTTTCTTTTTGTTTCTTAACATTTTTGTTTGTACATACTACATACAACTTGATGTTTTTAAAAGTAAATGTTGAGTTGTTTGCAAAATAGCTAATCAATATAATGATGTTTTAACTATACTAGTATGTGATTAGATAAAGCATGCTTATTTTTATAAGAATTATATGTTTTATATTTATTTATTATTTCCGCCTCGAGCTTATGCCTCATTTCGCCTCGAGGCTTACGCCTCGTGAGGCGAAGGGAAAATGCCTCGAGGCTCGATTCCGTTCTTTTAAACTTTGTCCTAATGTTGATGATTCGATTGTGCTTTTAAGGTCACTATGCTAAGTCGACAAACCCAACACGATCCTTGAAGAACTTGATGTTGTGATCGTAGGTGGCAGAAACATCACGAGGGTGGTTGATATGGGGTTTACTCGACATCCTTGTATCCGATGTGTTAGTAGCACTAGCACTAGTTATAGTTATTGATCTCTTGTCAACAAGAAGCCAATTCACTATCATGTCGTCTCACATGATGCGAAGAATGTAGGTTGTTATGATAACTCTAACGTAGAAACCGATGAATCTCAATATGAAGATGATGTGCCATATCAAGATATAAAGATTGAAGCCAAAAAGTTTGAGGTGATGACAAATGTTAGCAAGGCTGAAAGTCATTAAGTCAAGGTAGTAAATAAGATTTGATGCCTATGAGTTTTGAAATGAAAATATTTTATGTTAAGATATCAAGGTTGATGCCATAAAATCAGAGGTAAGAAAAGGTGTTAGCATGAACGAGAATCAAATGTGGAACAAAATGATAATAAAGAAGCTAATAGCACCAAGAGCAACTAAACAAAAGAAAGAAAAAGAGTTCGCAACAATATAAAATAAAAAAAATAAAACCTAAATATATAAGGCATCATACATCTATGTTAAGAGTAGAAGCTCATAAGAAGAAAGAAATGATTGTGGGTAGGGATGAGCATTTGGTACTCAGTACATGTACCGGTAACTAGTACCGAAAATATGTATAAGGTACCGATATCAGTACTTGATTTTCTTATATTTTAGGATCTGATAGGTACCGGTACCGATACTTTACCCAAAAGTCTCGTATAGTCCCGCTAGTACCCGAATACGAATAGGTTATTTTGGAATATGTATTTTGTTTTGTAATACTATTCACCCTATCAACTTGTATTCTGTTTTGACTTTTAAGGGTAATTATTATCATTTTTTTAATATTATTCTTCTTACTTCATTACAATGTCAAAAGATATACTACTTATGATTTTAATAGAAATGAACGGTGGACTAGTGTGTGGACAGTTAGCAGAAAAGGAGGAAAGTAAAGAAACTAATATTTTATGCGAATGTTTTTTTAATATTTTATTTTTGTTTAGTTATCATAAACTTTTAGAGGCATCAGGTATCAACCATGTATAGAGTAACATGTACAAAACCAAGCATGCACCATGTGGCAAGCCTAAAATAATGTTGTGGAGGTAACGGGTACCAAAGATGTACTGCGTACCGAAATACCGGTACCGGTACCTGTACCCATATACCAAATTCGATACCAGTATCGATATTCGTTTTTTTATAAAATTCGAAATCGAGTACTTTCGGTAGCGGTACCGGTTCGGTACAGGTACAATATTAATAGGTCCGTAACCCATGCAACCCATGAAGTAGTACCACTAAGTTCAACAACACAGTGGGTCACTATGGTTCAATTGGAGGCTTCAAAGAGTTAATACATCTCCAAATGTCCTACGTTTTATTTCACAGTATTTTATTATTGCACTTTTATTATTTGTCTTTTAGTTTAAATTTTCAATGCTTGTATTTGTGTTTTCCACAAGTGTAGGAACGTGGGATAGTAGTGCTAGGTAGTTATTTGTTTTGCATATGTATTGGGAAATGGAAATGAAGAGATCAGATTTGAATTCCTAAATGTCGAATTTTCTACAGTCAGGGGATATTAGTTTTCCATTGCTATTTTAATTCTTGGCAGGAATTAGAAGGTGATCTTGGAAGGTTCATTGCGGGCTCTTGTGGTGATTCTGTATTGGGAAGTCGGGTTATTATTCTGCCCCGTAGATCCTGCAAGGGGTGCGTGTAACTCGTCGGGTTGCTGAAATTGATTTTTGTGTACGGTAGATCGGGTATTTTTTATCCATTGAAGTTTGGGGCCATCAATTGGTATCAGAGCATGAATACGCGAAGTAGTACCGAGTTGAAGATCTTAGAAACCCTTGAAGCAGAAAAGAAAGAGATGGCACAGCAAATGAAGGCCATGCAAGAACAAATTCAAGAGTTGGTTGTATCACAGAACCGTCGATCTAATGGCGAATCGGAAAAGAGTGATGGAGAATCGAGTACTAACGTTAATTCCGATAGGAACAACGGTTGGCATCCTAATGATATCAAAGTTGATATACCGGAGTATGACGATGAATTGGATCCTAATGAGTTTGTGGAGTGGATCCGAACCGCGGAGCGAGTACTTGACTACAAGCAAACCACTGAAGACAACAAGGTAAAGATTGTTGCCCTGAAACTTCGCCAGTAGATACTTGTTTGAAACGAGACCGATTGGGCAAGGAGAAGATCCGTTCATGGCCAACGATGAAATCAAAGATGAAACAAAAGTTCCTACCCACGTACTACATTCAGACTAGTTTTCAACAACTGTATTCGTTGAAACAAAGATCTGGGTCGGTTGAAGATTACTCTCGTGAGTTCGAGTATTTGCTAATGAAACGTGATCTCCTTGAAGACGATCCTCAAACTCTTGTTCGCTACCTTGGGGTATTAGAGCCACATATTGCCAATGTTGTCAAACTGCACCGTTACCAAACCTTAACCGAGCAAACCTTGTTGGCCCACAAGGATGACATCCAATAATGGGTTAAGGGAAAATTCGAACCCAATCGATCCTACTCTAAGCCCACATACACTAAACCCAGCCCAACCCCTAAGCCCAATAATCCCACTACTACCAAATCCACCACATCTTTCGTAACCTAAACCGAAGCCCCAAAAGCCCTTCACCGATGTTTCAGGTGTCAATGACCGGGCCACATCCCATCCGAATGCCCGAATAAACGAGTGATTTCATTCACTGATTTCGAGCTTGTCCGTGGCTACGAAGTCGACCCTGAATCGAATACCCCACACAATTTCCTGATTGACGAAGAAAAAGAGATAATGGGTCCTGATGAAGGGGTGTTTGGTACTTTGACGAATGTTAAATGTCTTGTCGATCCCAGAGCAAAGCTTACAACGAGAGTCCATTTTCCACACGCGTTGCACAATTGCTCAGAAGATATGCTCGGTAATTAGTTGTATCAATGTTGCCTCACAAAACCTGGTTGACAAGGTGAACCTGCCCACGTAGCCCCACCCTTCTCCGTATACAAATATACAATTCAATGGTTAAACCAAGGAAAAGGGATACGTGTTTCTTACCGTGTTCTTCTATCTTTTAGCATTGGCAAATCTTATACTGATGAGTTGTGGTGCGACGTTATCCCAATGGATGCATGTCATGTATTACTTGGTCGCCCATGGCAGTTCGATCGAAGGGTGATTCATAATGGGTATCTCAATACTTATTCCTTTGTTCGTAACAATCGGAAAATCATGCTCACTCTCATCGCTCCTTCAACGTCCGCATCAAAATCAGCCCCACCATTAAGTACATTACTCCAATCTGAGCACCATGAGTTTCAAGCTGTTAAAGAATTTGTGTTACTAGGGCTTGACGATGAA
This sequence comes from Flaveria bidentis, assembly GCA_018326385.1. NCBI lineage: Eukaryota > Viridiplantae > Streptophyta > Magnoliopsida > Asterales > Asteraceae > Flaveria > Flaveria bidentis. The sequence goes on along the minus strand of BJCM01090571.1, from coordinate 9,119 downwards.
AAGCATCAACCCCTACGTATACCACATCCTCTATTGCAACCATTGCTAAAATCCTACCCTCAAGTTTTCCCCACTGAAATTCCTATTGGTTTGCCCCCAAAACATTCAATTCAACATAAGATTGATTTGTTGCCAGGTTCGACACCACCCAACAAACCCGCCTATCGTTCTAACCCACACGAAACCGAAGAGATCCGGAAACAAGTCGATAAGCTGCTGGAAAAGGGACTCATCCGTGAATCTCTTGGCCCGTGTGTCGTTCCAACACTCCTTGTCCCAAAGAAAAATGGCGAGTGGCGCATGTGCATGGACAGTCCGGCCATCAACAAAATCATGATTAAATACGGTTTTCCATTCCACGTCTCAACGATTTATTAGATGACCTCCATGGTGTAATAGTATTCTCTAAGGTGGATATACGGAGTGGCTATCATCAGATCTGAATTTATGAGGGAGATGAGTGGAAAACCGCGTTTAAAACGAAGGCTTATATGAATGGCTCGTCATGCCTTTTGGACTATCGAATGCGCCTTGGTTTAAAAAAGCGCTCTGAGGCGATTCTTAAAGCGTGAGGCGCTAGAGGCGTTTGCCCAAGCGTTTCGTTTCACCGAGGCGATGGCTGTACGAGAAGCGCTTTGAAGCGGCGCTTCAGAAGAAAGGCGTGAGGCGGTCTGAAGCAGCGCTTCATGTGTTTGGCCACAATCAGGCCTGGTCAAGTTGGTTGAAAGTTGGGCCTTTTATTAATATCAACTTGTGGCCCTATCTCTCTCAACTTTAAATCTACAACCCAGCCCATTTAAACAATTAAAATCCTAAATTATCAACTCCAGCCCCATCGCCATTCACAACAGCTTCATAATCCCCTTCGGTTCTTCTCCAGCGGCCAGGCTCTTCAATTCTTACTCAAGCGGCCAGCCCTTCGATCTTCAGCTCCAGTTGATCGACTCCTATTATCTTGAGGGAGATGAGGCGTGGCTTGTTGATGAATGATTGATTCGAGACACTTATTTATGTCTGTAAAATGTTTAATTATGTTCTAACCTTTAAATTCAAAGTATGTTTTGTGTTTATGTTTTGTGTGGATGATTATGAAGTGAAATGTGTCATACATAATAATTTTTTTTTATTATTTTTAGTTTTATCACCTCGCATACGTGAAGCCCTCGCCTCGCGCTTGAGGCGTGGCGCCTCGAATTTTGGTACCTAAACGCTTCAGAGCGCCTCGCGCTTTTTTAAACCAAGGAATGCGCCATGTACTTTCATGCGGTTGATGAATCAGTTATTTAGATCAGTCGATCAAGAGAAATTCTATGGAAATTTGGAAAAATGTGACTTTTTTACTAATCAAGTCACATTCTTGGGTTATCTAGTTTCTGAACAGGGGATACAGGTTGATGAAAACAAGATTCAAGCCACACAGGATTGGACAGTTCCTCAATCCATTCAACAAGTTCGCAGTTTTCACAGCTTCGCATCTTTTTACCGGCGATTCATCTGAAATTTCAGCACGATCATGGCATCAATGACCGAAATCAAAAAGCATAAACAGTTCACTTGGAATCCCCAAGCTCAACATGCCTTTGATGAACTCAAGAAACAACTATCATCCACCCTTGTTTTAGCACTGCCTTGTTTTACCAAGGTGTTTGAGGTCGAATGTGACGCGTCTGAAATGGGTATAGGGGTTGTATTATCACAGCTTGGTCGACCCATTGCCTACTTCATTGAGAAGCTCAACGATGCAAAGAGACGCTATTCAACATATGACAAGGAGTTTTATGCCATTATTCGAGCCTTGGATCAGACATTATTTGATCTCTAAAAAGTTTATTTTGCATTCCAATCATGAAGCATTGAAATATATCTAAGGTCAACATAAATTATAGCCCCGCCATGCCAAATGGGTAGAGTTCTTACAAGCGTTCAACTTTATCATCAAGCATAAATCTGGGAAGCTCAATAAAGGCGTTGATGCCCTTTCTCGTAGGTACTCCCTCCTCACCAATCTTCACACTAAAGTCCTCGGTTTCAACTTGTTGCCAGAAAAGTATTCCACTGATCCAAATTTTAAAGAATTGTTCGCGAGGTGCCAGCCTCATCCGAAAGGTGCTTATCACATTGTCAATGGATTTCTATTCAAGGGGCAACGATTATGTATATCGTGTCATAGTATTCGTTTGTTGTTAATTCAAAAGGCCTACGAAGGGGGATTAGCGGGTCATCTGGGAGCTGCGAAAACAGAGCATGTTCTGCATCAACATTCTTTTGGCCAAAAATGATGCAAGATATAGAGCATTATGTACGCCGGTGCTTACCATGCCATCAGGCAAAAAGTCAGTCGTCTCCACATGGATTATACATGCCTCTACCAATATTGATTGTACCTTGGGAGGATGTTAGCCTATTTTATTATCGGTCTACCCCGAACTCAACAACAAAAGAATTCCGTTATGGTGGTGGTTGATCGATTTTCTAAAATGGCCCATTTCATTGCTTGTCATACTACCTATGATGTTGTTCAAGTGGCTAATCTCTACTTCAAGGAAATCGTTCGTTTACACGGGATCCCCCAAAACCATTGTCAGTGACCGTGACGCCAAGTTCTTGAGTCACTTTTGGTTGACGTTGTGGCGAAAATTGGGCACCAAGTTGAAGTTTAGCATATCGAGCCATCCCCAAACCGATGGCCAAACCGAAGTTACCAACCGCACATTGGGTTCTTTATTGCGAGCACTCATTTCTTCCAATCTGAAACAATGGGATATATTACTTTCCCGGGCCGAATTTGCATACAACCGCTCACCCAATAAGACCACTTGTCTAAGCCCCTTTTGGGTTGTTTATGGATTACACCCTCACACCCCTCTTGATCTTGTTGTTCTTGATACGACCTCCAAATTCAGTCAAGATGCCACTAATTTGGCAGCTGATATCAAGGGCATCCATCAACAAGTGCATGCTCGCGTTACTAAGAACAACGAGTTACTAAAATAACGTCGTGAAAAGGGTCGTATGCATGTTCTGTTTCAACCGGGCGATCTCGTGTGGGTGCATCTACGCAAGGAACGCTTCCCATCCAAGCGTTGTTACAAGTTAAGTCCACGTTCAGATGGCCCTTTCAAAGTTCTTGCCAAGGTGAATGATAACGCTTACAAGATTGATCTCCCGGGAACTTATGGCGTCGCCACCACCTTTAATGTGGCCGATTTGCCACCGTACTTCGATACCGAGGAACCCCTTCCAAGTTTGAGGGCAAACTTTTCTAAAGAAGGGGAGGATGATAGGTCCATAACCCATGCATCCCATGAAGTAGTACCACCAAGTTCAACAACACAGTGGGTCACTATGGTTCGATTGGAGGCTTCAAAGAGTTAATGCATGTCCACATGTCCCACGTTTTATTTCACAGTATTTTATTATTGCACTTTTATTATTTGTCTATTAGTTTGAACTTTTCAATGCATGTATTTGTGTTTTCCACAAGTGTACGAACGTTGGATAGTAGTGCTAGGTAGTTATTTGTTTTGCATATGTATTGGGAAATGGAAATGAAGAAATCAAATTTGAATACCTAAATTTCGTATTCTCTGCAATCAGGGGATATTAGTTTTCCATTGCTATTTTAATACTTGGCAGGAATTAGAAGGTGATATTGGAAGGTTAACTGCGGGCTCTCATGGTGATTCTGTAGCAGGAAGCCGGGTTATTATGCAGCCCAGTAGATCCAGCGAGGGGTGCGTCTGTAACTTGTCGGGTTGCTAAAATTGGTTTATGTGTATAGTAGATCGGGTATTTTTGATCCATTGAAGTTTGGGGCCATCAGATACCAAGCTCATCCCTAATCATGGGAAAGAAAGAAAAGACGGGACTAAAAAAGAATTGCCTAGTTTAGTAATTCGATGCATCGTGTCAAGACAGGGCGAGCGCCTATCTATGCTCTACGCTTTATCAAAATGGTCACCTTGTGTGCCTTTGAGGAAACTAGGCCTCACCTGAGCACCTACACACGTGTATCTTATGTCGTTGACTATACATCCAAGAATCATGACACCAAAAGTACCTCAAAACCAAGAAGCTTGAGCCATCAAACCTTAGGCTTCAGACCATATTGGTAATATTATATGAAGTACTCCATACATCAACTTCTATAACACAAATGTTATCACGGGTATCGACAAACAAAAAAGCAACATATATAAGGAATTGCATATATGTAATCTCAAAGTAAAAAAAAATGATGCATGTGGTTTATATGTATAAATCTTCTTAACTTTATATATGTTAAAGATAGCAAAATAATAATTAAAATTCATATCCCAAATTAGTGTCAAATAGATATGTAATGATAGTTAGAAACCTATACCTCAATTTTGTTTTGTAGCTATCCACGATTTCTTGCTTTTCCTCTTTTGTTGCATACCATATAACACTAGGAATAACAAAGTATGAAAGCTTCCTACATATTGGGCAAGACCTCAAAGCCGAGTTCACATCCATGCCAGACGTTGGGGAACTACTTCGCCAATTCCTGATACATGATATACAAAATGGATGATCGCATTCTGATAATAGCCCAAATTTCCTCTCAGATGCTGTTAGTTTTGAAAGTACTTGTTCAAGGCAAACACTACATTCTATTTCTTGACTATGCTTTAATGCCTCAAGATGCTTATGTTTCTTCTCACAACTTCTTTTATGTTCTTCTCTTTCATCAGGTCTAAAAGGATGCAAGCAATGTTTTCTGCATGTAGGACATAGATCACCATGAACATGAGGGCAATTCTCACCACGAGGACAATTACCAGCAGCAGCAAATGAACACATTACAATATCAGATGTATTAGTACTCCTTGATTGCCCAATAATATCATTTAATAAATCGTTCCCTCCAGAACCTTCGCCCCATGCAGATTTTGCCGGAGATATGTAAAGTCTACTTGGAGCAGAAAGCTCCCCACTGACGCTTGCCACTGCAGTTGCAGATACAGATTCTGAAACACCATATTGATAAGGGTATGCGGATGAAGATGCAGAAGCTTGTTGTTGAGGAACCTTCACATGATCATATCTGCAAAGGCTACCATACGCACAAGTTCCTTTCTGATAAAAAGTGCACACCTGTTACCACAAATCACCAGTCACGATGAGTAATAAAAAGCAAGCTTTATCATGACATAATCGAACAATCGGTTTGATGGTAAAAAGATAAAAGAAACTCTACATTATTAGCCGGGTCCTTCCAGTCATGGGAAAAGTCACAATGCTCCCCTTTCAGGCATGCACCATGAGCAAAGAACTTGCAGAGCACCCTGAAAAATAAACAAAGTCAAACCACAAACAAAACCCAACACCCCTGTACAACAAAAACTCACATACCAAACCACAGTGAAATCATTCAAACCAGCAATTTCAAGTCAAGCATGATTCATTACAAGATGCACACAAATAATTTCTTCCAAAAACAACATATCGCCCAATAACAGTTTGAAAATCTAGGGTTTACACACCACAAACTAAACAAAAACACCGAACATCAAACTCCTAATCGTTGCTAACCATCAGGATAACATAAAAACGGGAAACAGAAATTCAGCTGAACAACCAGATATAACGTAATCAACCATAGGAATGAAAACGGCAATAGCAGCAGAAACGAAGGGAGTCGTTATAATCGATGAAATTCGTATATATCTTGGGGAAACAGCAATAAATAACAGTAGATATTGGGAATCAGAATATACCTGGTGCGATTTCCCGGCAAAGACATGATCGGAAAGATTTCAGCTTGTGATAATCTTCATCGGCGGATGAATATTATTATTATTCTTATTATGAATATGATATGAATATATATGATTGTGATTGTGAATGAATAATATTATTTAGGGTTAAACGGGACGAAGATGACGAGTTGTTTTCGATTCAGGATTTCGACATCCAAACCTTTAACATCCCCTCAAAGGCAACCTTCCGAAATGGTTAGGAGTAAATTACGATTTTAACCTTAGACTATGGGTCAATGTGTACTTCTTGCTCTATTTGACTTTGAATTCTATACATGGGAAATTAAAGAAATGTTTGAATTACTAATGTAGTACTTTTTTTATAAAAGTTTATAAAGAAAAGAGCCTAAAACCTACAACACTTAATGATGGAAGCGTTCATGATGTTGGTTGGAAGACGGTTTCTATATTGTAATGATAAAAACTAAGAAATATGACAATTTAAAGAGGAGGATTTGGATGACCTTATAAGAGTGGTTGCTTGTATTTTGTAATCACTCTTTGGCTTTATAGGTTTACGAACTTGTGGATTTCCATTTAGCAAAGAAGAAAGATGGGTTTGGAGGAAACTTTGGGTTTTTAGGTTTACCAACATTAAACATTTATCTTTTATTTGGCCTTTATAGTTTCGATTGGGGACTTTGATGAAGGCCGATCTAAAGAGGACGTAATAATTTCTTTCTTCATATGTGAGTTTTTAGTGGCTGAGTTCAACAATTTCATTAAGGATGTAGGTCCCTTTGAATATTATACGAGAGGTAGAAAGTATGTGTGGATGAATGATGGTAATAAACTAAGCAAACTATAAAGGTTTTTTTTGTTAAAATGCACCAAAATGTTTAATTACTTTAGGTAACAATACAGCCACTAAAGAAGAGTTAAATGTCTTTAGTTTTTCTAATATCAATGTGGGTCTTTTAAATAGGTGAAAGTAAGTTTGGATGTAGTCACGTGATATGTATCAGCGGACATTATTATGTTTACCATATTTAGTTCAAATTATTGTTTTGATTACCATATTTTTGGATACATTAATGGGCTTTATTTTGATCCCATGATTATATAATGAGCCTCATGTTTTCCCCAATGAGAAATCAAAATAATACAGAAACTTTCATGGTTATCAGAGCCTTTCTATAACCCTAAATTTTTTTTCCTGCCGTCAAGGTGTTCTTCACGAAGACACCATGGGAGACAAACCCGAATCATGTGTGCAAATTGAGAAAATCCTTATACGGGCTCAAACAAGCTCCAAGGACATGGTACACGCGCTTCTCAAGTTTCATTAAGTCTATGGGGTTTCATAACAGCTTGTGTGACACGTCTTTGTTCATTTACAAAAACGGTGATTAACTTGCGTATCTGCTCTTGTACGTGGATGACATCGTGCTTACTGCTAACAACCACAGCTTACTCACACACATCATTGCAGCTTTATCCAATGAATTTGCTATGACTGCTATGGATAATCTTCACCATTTTTTGGGCATCACGGTCACTCGGGACCAGTCATCTATCACCCTCGGCCAGTCGTAGTATGCTCGCGACATACTTCATCGGGCAAATATGACTTCGTGTAAACCATGTCACACTCCGATTGACACCACTTCAAAACTCAGTGTCACTAATGGAAATCTTATACCGGATGGATCTCTATATCGCAGTCTAGCGGGCGCTTTGCAGTACCTCACCATCACTAGGGCCGACATCACCTATGCCGTCCAAAAGATATGTCTTTTCATGCATGCTCCTCGCGAACCCTGTTTTGTCTTTCTCAAGCGGGTGTTACGCTACATACAGGGCACACTCCATTTTGGTTTACGGCTCACCGCATCACCGAATCATTCCTTGATAGCCTATTCGGATGCCGACCGGGGCGGGTGCCCAGACACTAGACGATCCACATCAGGTTACTGTATCTTTTTGGGAGATAACCTCATAATTTGGTCCTCTAAACACCAACCCACTATCTCTCAATCCAGTGCTGAAGCTGAATACCGTGGGGTCGCTAATGTCGTTGCTGAAGCTACATGGATTCGCAACTTGCTTCTCGAGTTGGGGGTTCCAATGCAGAAAGCTACTCTTGTATACTGTGACAATGTCTCCGCCGTATACTTGTCTGGTAATCCAGTACAACACCAACGTACGAAACACGTGAAGATGGACATCCACTTTGTGAGGGAAAAGGTTCAAATTGGTCACATTAAAGTCTTCCATGTCCTATCCTCCACTTAGTATGCTGATATTTTCACAAAGGGGCTCCCACGTTACCTCTTCGAGTCTTTTCAGTCCAGCTTGAACGTGTTTCCGCATACACGTTCACACTGAGGGGGAGTATCAACGGACATTATTATGTTTACCATATTTAGTTTGAATTATTGTTTTGATTACCATATTTTCGACTACAATAATGGGCTTTATTTTGATCCCATGATTATATAATGAGCCTCATGTTTTCCTCAATGAGGAATCGAAATAATATAGAAACTTTCAATATGAAGTAAAAAAGCAATGAATACTAGTTTTAAATCAAATGACATTGTGGGCCAGATGTTCAATCGACCATCGTTACAAAGTTCATTACAACATATTTTAATTGCAATTTCAAATGTATTCAATGTCAACTCATTAATATCATGTATATCAGTCATATTATTTATATATTATGTCCTTGGGTCCACAGTTCTAACATAAAAGTTGATACATTGTTGAATGTGTTTATGTCATGCTACATATATTTACTTTGGTCCTTTAGAATAGTGTATTTAGTTTTGTTAAAAGCACCCACAAGCTTTTAGGGTATGTTTGGTATGTGGTAATGAAATGAACGAAGGAATGAAATTAATAAAGGAATGAAATGGATAAAAGAATGAAATGAATCTGTAGAGAATTATGAAGAGGCTGAAGCAACCAAAGTCGTCCTTCAGCGAACTTCAGCTGTTGTGACAACCTTTGTTGTCTTCAGCTGTTTTCTTCAGACTTTGTCTTCAGCTGTTTTCTTCAGACTTTGTATTCAGCTGTTTTCTTCAGACTTTGTCTTCAGCTGTTTTCTTCAGACTTTGTCTTCAGCTGTTTTCTTCAGACTTAGTCTTCAGCTGTTATCTTCAGCTGTTGTCTTCAGACTTAGTCTTCAGCTGTTGTCTTCAACTGTTGTCTTCAGACTTAGTCTTCAGCTTATTCTTCAGCTGTTTTCTTCAGCTGTTTTCTTCAACTGTTGTCTTCAGCTGTTGTCTTCAGCTGATTGTCTTCAGCTGTTGTCTTCAGACTTTGTCTTCAGTTGTTGTCTTCAGACTTTGTCTTCAGACCTTTGTTGTAGAGAATTATGAAGAGGCTGAA
>BJCM01090570.1:0-10346 GCA_018326385.1 Flaveria bidentis | reverse complement strand
TATGAAACACCTAATATTACACCAATGTAAACTGATGTAAATCAATATTAACAAATATAAAATATATCTATAAACAAATATAAACTGATGCAACTTACTATTACGTTAATATAAATAAGTGTAACAACATTGTAAGAACCTAAAAACCATATAAAACACCTAAAACCATTCTACAACACCTAAACTACATTTTACACTAGTATAACGAAACTACATCATAATTAGCCAATATTAAAACCCCAAATGACATTACGACATGTTGAAATTATATGTAAAACATCAAGTTACACTATGAAAAACCCAAATATTAACCAATATTACACCAAATGACATTACATCATGTTATGCTAATGTTATACTAACAACCAAATGACATTACACCATGTTATACTAATGTAATCTTTAAAAATTTTGTAATAAAAACATCTACTTACACTGTTAAATACATGATATTACAACACTCTTAACTAAAAGTAGCAATCATTACAACAACCAAGCAACATTACATCTATGTAAACCAATGTAAACTAATGTAAAACATTTTGTTAAACAAATTTAAAACAAACTAATCACCACTACACACGATATTATACCATTCACATACAAAACACCTAAAACCATTTTACATACCTAAACTACATCTTACACTAGTATAACGAAACTACATTATAATTAGTAAGCTAAGAACATATGCAATAACAACATAACAATTAGTAAATAATTATGTGTAAAACATCAAGTTACACTATGAAAACCCCCAATATTAACCAATACTAACAACCAAATGACATTATACCATGTTATACTAATGCAATCTTTAGCAATTTTGTAATGAAAACATCTACTTACACTATTAAATACAAGATATTACAACACTCTTAACTAAGCTGCAATTGCTGGTGATGTATGTAATCGTTGAGTTGTTGTAAACTCTCTTGTCTGGTATGCTGTATCTGAGAAAGATCCCTTTTTCTGCCTTATCGCTGAACTTCCCATTCTGAGTCTTCTTCAACAATGTGCATGGTGCGCCAAACGGTTCTAGATACTCCAAGTTAGGTTTACATCGCTGGAGTAGTTCATAACATGTTTTCCCATGTCGTTTGACCACCAAGACTCGATTGAGCGTGTAACAAGCATTCGCCACTGCCTCATTCCAGAATTGAATAGGTAGTTTTGAGTCAGCTAGCATTGTTCTAGCAGTCTCTATCAAACTTTGATTCTTCCTTTTAGCTACGTTGTTCATTTGTGGAGTGTAGGTAGAGGTGAATTGATTAATAATTCCCCTTTCTCTATAGTATGCATCCATCCACTGATTCTTGAATCCAATGTCGTTGTCTGATCGAATATGTCGTACTTTTAGCTTGTAGAGTGATTTCAATGTAGTTACCAGATGTTTGAATGATTCAAAGGTTTTTGATTTGGCTTTCAGAAACATCACCCAAGAGAATCTTGAGTAATCATCTTTTACTACAAAGCAATACAAATCTCTAGCAATGCTCTTTGTGCTGACAGGGCCAAACAGATCCATGTGCAGAAGCTCGAGAGGCATATCAATTGAATTAACTTTCTTTGCCTTGTGAGCTTTCTTGGTCTATTTCCCTTTCTTACATGTTATGCAGATGTCTAGAAGCTGGAAGTTCTTTACATTAACACCATTCACTAGATCATTCTGAATCAGGTGATTCATCTTCCTAGGATTGATGTGTCCCATTCTTCTATGCCATGAGACTCAAACCCTCTCGTTGCTTTTGATAGGAAGCATTGAACCTTTTGATCTATTGTGGAGGACTTTGATAGATTCAAGACATACAAGTCGTTATATCTTGAAGCTGACATGAGAACCTTATCCTCCTTAATCACATAGTCCTTCTTCAACACGTAGCACTTCTTTTTGTCAAAAACAACTTTGAATCCTTTATCGCAGATCTGGGAGACAGAAAGCAAGTTGTTCTGTAGTTGTTGAACATAGTTGACCTTATCAAACTTGACTTTCTCATTTCCCACTTTGCCTTGTGCTGTGATGTATCATTCTTTGTTCCCAGCAAATGAACACGTCTGCCTTTGATTTGTTTGACGTTTAAAAGGAGAGACGAATTCCATGTCATGTGCCTGGATGCTCCACTATCAATAATCCAGGTATTAGTGATAGCGTTGTAACGGACACCCTACATAGTCAAAGAAACTTGTTAGTTCTGATTTGGGACCCAAGCCTTAACTGGCTTGGGTGACCCATAGGAATCACACATCATAAACTCAACCCATTGTCCTTTAGAGGATGAGGGCATATCTTTCTTCTTATAATTCTCACTATCAAACACTATACTTGATTTTTCTTTCCATAGGCCAGTCTTGTGTAAGCCCTGTTTGTGGTAAACAGACGCCTGACTTATGGTTGAACTGTAGGTTCACTAATACTCTTAGGTGGAGTGTTAGATCTTATTTTAGATAAACTTGGTTTTTCATCATAAAGTTCAATTTTCTTTTTAGGCGTCTGATAGTAAGGACAATTTAGAAATATGTCCTTGTTTTCCACAACTGTAGCAAGATCTTGCTTCTACAGATTGGAGACAACTTTTGTGTGATGTTAAGTTTAGTGTAGGTGTGAGATGTTTCTTGTTTGGTTTTGTCACTATTCTTTTAGATGTTTCATCCTTATTAACAAAATGAATTGTTTTAACATTTTGAACATCTTTAACTTGCACTTTGGTTGGACTTTGATGATTAATACGCTTGTGGTTAACTGGTTTAGTCATTTTGGGTTCTAAAATAGACGTTGGTGAACCTGACCTTACATTGACCCTTTTGAATGCATCATTCAAATTCTCAGCTGGCATCTTTTCTTTTGCTTTCAAAGTAGGCTCCTTCTGTTTAGTGTCAGATTTCACAGGCTTACCCATGGAATCAGGATCACTAACTAGAGAAGTAGACACCACATGATCCTTAATTGGATTGTTATTCACTGGTCCACATTTTTTATTTAGGATCTCATGTGGTGGTTGCACTACTTTGTATCCCAAACCTTCCCCATTGTTTCGTTCTTTCACTAAGTTATGTACTATGTGAGAAGAACTAGCCCAACGATGCAGTTTTTGTTTTAATGAATTAACCTCGACTTCCAAAACTGCTTTCTCCTTTTTGGTTTCTTCTAATGAATTTAAATAAAACTTTATATCATTAGATTGATTTAATGCAACAACCTCGGTTTCCCTTAGTTGTTTACCCAAAAGTTCTATCTTTTCTTTAAAACTGCACTCATTTTGTTTTAATATACGATTAGCTTCAGTGCAGAGTTTTAAGTCATTTACTAAGTTATCATTGTGTTCTAATAACCTAGCAAATTTTAGATCAATGCCTTCCCTAAATTTTTCACATTCAGAACAAACATGTTTATTAAATAATTGATCTAAGGAACTTACCTTTGAGGAGTCAGTTGAATCAGCCATCAATGCAGAGGTAGACTCTTCTGTTGTTGGAGATTCTGAACTTGTCGCTCTGAGCTCTTCCTCAATCGTGTGATTTACCATGTTCACAACTTCTTCTGAATCTAACATGGCTTGCTCTGCTGTAATCTCACCTTCACTGGTAGACCCATCATCCAATGCTTTGACAAAAGCAATGTTTGATTCTCCAGGAGAAACAAATCGAAAGGACCAGTCTTGTCCTTCCTCAACTTGAGCAGTTAGTGCCTTAGTCTCTTTATTTGTAGAACTAGTTCCAACCATGTCTTTGTCTTGACGGTTGAAAGTAGGAAATGGGTTAACATACCCCGTTTTCTTGGGCTTCACACATTCATGTTTAAAATTCCCCTTTTCTCTACAATTGAAGCAGGTGACCTTTGTTTTGTCGAAACCAAAAGTCGTATCTTTCGTGCCTACTAGATTCTGCCCCGTCTTCTTGACAAACTTTTTAGCTCGTCTAACTGCACTTGCTAGAGCCCACATGATATCCATTCTTTCCAGCTTGTTCTCGTCAACCTGCTCATAGTCTTCATCTCCAAGATGACAATTTCTGATCTTCCCAGCAACTAAACCATCATACGATTAGACCACTGCAGCTAGAAGATCCATATGCTCCTTTGCAACTTCCACTGTGATATTACCGAGATTCTCGGTCTTCAACTTCATTGTATTGGTTTCAGGCACTATGTAATGAATCGACGATGACCTAGACGTTTCTGGTCTGAAGCAGTGGTTTGGGAAGGAGCCGCGGAACTGGACACGAACGCTGTTTGTAGTGGTGCTCCTGAACCAGTTGGAGTGAGAACTAAGTTATATGTTGAAGGATTCTGAATGTAGGATCCTTTCATTGACTTGTACTTCATCCTCAGTTCCTCCTCCCTTAACTTCAAAATAAAGTCATTTATGTCCAACGTAGCAAGTATTTCATTCTGTCTCAGGTTGGACACAAATGAATCCCATTTCTCAGGCAAACCATCTGCAAAGCTTGAAACTTTATCTTCCATAGACGTCGTTACACCATGATTGTGCAGCTCACTCATCAGATTGTAGAACCTATCGATGATGTCATCCAAGCTCTCATTCCCAATCGAGGAGAAATTATCAAACTCCTTCTTGAGAGCCTTAGCCTTTAGTGCCTTTAACGTTGCATTTCCATCATACCTCTTCTCTAATGCCTCCCATAGTTTTTTGGCCTGCTTGTTCTCAGAAAACTAGTGAAAGATGTCTTTCAGGATTGACTGAGTCAACAAGGCATAAACTTTCTTCATTGAAGAGTATTTTTTGAGCCTCGCTCATTCCGCCCAAAGTCAACTTTACTCCATTTGCACTGAATGGTATCGTGTAACTAGTGTCTATAGAAGTCCAAAGATTTGGATCCACTCCATTTAGGTATATCTCAAACTATTGTTTCCATTATGGATAATCATCTAACGTTATAAGCTTTGGCGGTTTATTGTGATTTCCTATCTCATTCTCCAGAAGCAGAAGGTTCTGGATGCGTGAGTCCTTCCCGGCAGTAAATGCAGAAAACTAATCTTCCATTTGTATAGACTTTGTACTTGGAGAACAGGACCGCTTCAATCGTGCGAATGGACAATACGTATGGATCACTCATGCGAATGAAGAGTGCAAATTAATTCGATCGTGCGATTGGATTCAGTCGTGCATATGAACAAGCCGAATGGAGTCAAAGGACTGAAGTTGTTCAGTCTTGCGAATGAAGGATACGACTAAGTTCAGTTGTGCGGATGGAGTATGCGAATGAGTTCAATCGTATGAATGAGCTATTCGTGCGACTGAAGATTGCTGTGTTTGAAAAAATCGAATTTTTTGCACTTAGACACGAAATACTATTTACCCAGAAACCCTAATCTGTCGTATGACGAAAAACATAACTTTAATGCCTGAAAACATCGAAAACCTCCCGTGGACTCAAAAAGATGACCTTTTTGAATGAAAACGTGAGTTTTGACCCGAATATTAATCGAATCAAATGCAAAATCAAGAGCCAATGCTCTGATACCACTTGTCAGGACCGTGTATGTACGGGATGCTAATAGATTCTGTGTTTATACCGAATCAAATAGTGCGGAATCCTATTTGATTGGCGATCCAATCAGTGAGAACATTAACCCGATCGATATAAGATTGAAACTAAATGTTATGAATGAATAGAAACCAATCAGGAACGATCTATGAACTTGGACTGGCTTTCTTGGACGTTCTGGACGGCTAGGGTTCGTGATAATATCAAGTGTTCTTTCAATTCTCAAAATCTTTTCTTTTGTTCCACAAATTAAGTGGTATTTATAGGTTAGGGGTTTCCATTCGTACGACTGAACCATTAGCATGGTTCAGTTGTGCGACTGAATCATGCGATTGATCCATACACACGACTAAAGGTTCAGTCGTGCGACTGAGTCAATCTTATGTCTCAATCATACGACTGATCCATTCTCCTAGTTCAGTCGTGTGACTGGTCCATACGTATGATGTATTCATGCGTATGGTCCATAAGTATGGGCCATTAGCATGAATACTCATCCGACTATGTTGAACACATTACTTAATCATCATTAACTAAGAATCATGTACAACAACCTCAAACCTATATAATATGGTCATACATATACATTATACTTTAACAAAATAATAATATAAAATAAATAAACATTAATAAACATCAATCACATATTATATTTCATTGAACCAATTCATTATATATGTGTAAGACATGAAAGACTTTTACATTTAAGATCATAAACTAGGAACATATGCATCTATAATGTCAAACACTATTTACAGCTTTAGTGGATGACTCCTGCAAAAATGGAATGAACATATAAACCATGGGAAACATGAACCCATGCTTGAACAACTTTAGGCTTTGGTGTAGATGATTTCTCACAAAAGAAATTATTAACCAGATGAGTTACTCTACTGCCAAAAGAATTCTTATGAATAGGTATATGATGAAGCTCAGGACACTTTTTAACTATATGATCCTCTTTACCACACCTAAAACAATGTGATTTTAATCTAGGTTTGTTATGCAGCAAGTCAAGAATTTTATCAATGTATATTTCCTCATCACATTCAGACAATCTAGAATCAACATCACTATAAGTCTCGAACATATCTTTGGTTCTGTTTTTATTTATTAAAGAATGATTATTTACATATGTTGATGAATTTTCATTTGAAGTACATGTGGTACTTATACCACTTGTACTTGCACAAGATGATGACATTACTCTTTCACTTGATAGTGAAATATTAGTTGGGGTAAATGATGGGGTGGGGTGAGAAAAGAATTTTTTCAAAACAATTACTTTTAGTTTTCTCTTTACGCTCAACAACAAAATCATTCACATTAGTATTAACCCAATCACAAGAAATATCAACATCACACTCAAATCATTTAAAGAAGAGATAGAAACATCACTAAAACAAGCTAAAATATTGTCTGAAACAGATTGTTTTGAAACAAAAACAGAAGTTAAATTAGAATTATGATCTAAAACAGAGTACTGAGGTTTAGGTGTACAAAAACTATTGCAGCCAAGCCCGCAAGTCAGTTCATAACCATACTCCTCATGCACGTGCTTAGAGTTCATACCTTCTAAACCAGCAGACAGATTGTTAGTATCTATTTGAATCAAATCATTAGAATGATGTAGAACAAGCGTAGGTGAATAACAATAAGTACGAGGAGGTGGGTAAACCGCAGTAGTTCCATAACCCAAACCTGTTTTAATCCTAGCCCTCCTTTGTGATTTGCACAAATTGTCATGTTTCATCCCAGAAATTGTCCATTTATCAAGTTTTGACTAAAGTTTACTAGTTTCAAATTTAGCAAGAGCAACTCTTTCAGTCAAAGTATTGATCTCAACATTTCTTTCCAAGACAATTCTTTTGAATTGTTTATTTTCTTTTAAAGCTTCATTTAATTTAACAAAATATTTTGACTCATTTATTAATATCAAGCTTCATTTAACTCAATACTGGTGACCTCCTTCAAAACGTTTATTGACAATTTCATTGACTGATCACTAGTTTCGTTGAAGAATCTATAGTTTCGTTGTAAATCACTAGCCGAATGCTTGAACATGCTAGTTTCACAAACAGTTTGGCCCGAAACTATTTTGAACTTTTGTTCAGATGTAAATTCAGCAAACAACTTCACTTGATAATGGAACACAAGCACTGTTGAACTTTCATTCAAATAAGGTACTTTCGCCGAGTTTCTCAAAACAACCACAGAAGGCAAAACACTTGTAGTTTCGCTGGTTGAAGACAGTTTCGCTAGAAGAACCACAGTTTCGCCCGATGAATCTGAAAAACTTTTAACACGAAATTAAACTGAAATCACCCAAAACTCAATGAACTTGAGATATGATGATTACAAAGGCTTTTCCAACTAAGAACTAACAGCTTTCAATCAAATTCTATATCAAATACACTGAAATTTGATCCGGAATTGATGAGCTTGTGATATTAAACACAAACTATCAATAACCCCAAACAATCAATAGCACAATTGCTCTGATACCATTTGTTGGTCTAAATGATCGAATAACTGTGCATTTGATTGATTGAATCGTTTAATATCAATCAATAAACACAAACAATGAACAATTGAAGATGAATATGAACTCAAAAGTATTGAAAATATAACAATCATACTCCAATACACACAAAATGACAAAGCTTAATGATATTTCTATAAAATTCCAGCATAAAAAGGCACTTGCAACAATGATAAATGAATTAGAGTTTTTACAACACACTGTCAGCGAAACTATATTGCCAATTCACAATTTCGCCCGGCTGAGACACACAATTTCGTCGGGTAAAACTATCAGCTGGCTATGAGCAAAACTACAGTTTTTCTCATAGTTTCACTGGGCAACAAAACATAACTAGATAACTTACAAAAGTAAACTAATATTTAACCGATTACAATTAAATATAAATGAAATCTAATCCAAGGTGAGTCCAACCTATTCTTGATCTTCATATTTTCTCATTGTTTTTAATACGATCTTTTTCAATATTGGTGGACATTGACGGTGGTGTGTAATTTGTGCTACTTGGTATGGTTTTACGCCCTCCACTACAAAGTGAGGGGCTTAGCACTAGTTATGATTAATATCTGATTTCTATTATGGTTGATGTTAATTATAAACGGATACAACACAAAGCGTGAATGCCTCATATGTATTTTATATATAATGAAATAGTTAGATATTTTAGTTTAATTGTATTAGCTATGGATAAATATAATCATAATAAATATCAAACAAGCTAAGAGTTTCGGAGTGCACACTTGTTTAAATTTATTATGATCTGCGATACTAAAAACGTCTTTAAAGACGGGGTCCAATGAACAGAGCCACCAGCCGGAAAAGTCTTTAATTTGAATAAAAATTAATTCAAAATTATTTTTCCATAAATTTACATGTGAAATTTGAGTGGAAAAAAGACACATTTATGTAACACCCCGAATTTCTATTTAAACGAAAGGGAAAGAAAAATTAATAGAAAGAATAGACAATGAGCATAAGTGGAAAGGGAAAAAGTGTACAAAGTACAAACCTTTTTACTTTAAGGATTTAAGGGGCATGGTTGCCCATCCTTTCTTCTTCATCTTCTCCTTCACGGATGAAAAGAAGAGAGAGAGACTCTCGGTTCTAGAGAGATAAAGAAGAAGAAAAAGTTGTAAAAGGTAAGTCTTCTCTTCTATGAGCTTAGTTTCAGCTGAGTATTGAGTTCTTGACCGAAGTTCTGGTTGTATGTGTTTGTTTTCGGGATTCAAAGAGGTGAATCGAAGGTGGGTCTCGAACCGGAAGCGTGTTGCTCAAAGGATGCTTCAAGGTGAGTTTCAAGAACCCCTCTTTTACTGATTTTCAACTAATTTGGGGCTATTATGCATACTAAGTAAACATTTTGAAAGAAAACGTGAGTTTACAGCTTTATGTCCGAATGATGTATGCATGTACGCATGTTATAGTGTTGATTATGGGATAGAGTTGATGTTTAGCATGCTTAGATGGCCTTAGTATGTTAGATCTATGTTTAGGTATGGTTAGAGTGGTAATCGGGTGAATTTGATAACAAAGAAAATATTTCAGAATGTTTTACAGAGGTTCATGCGCCCAAGTGTTGGCCATGCGCCTAAACAGTGGTGGCCCATGCGCCTAAGTGTTGGCCATGCGCCCAAGTGTTGGCCATGCGCCTAAACAGTGGCCCAGCGCCAAAGTGTTGGCCATGCGCCTAAGTGTTGGCCATGGGCCTAAATAGTGGCCCATGCGCCTAAGTGTTGGCCATGCACCCAAGTGTTGGGCATGCGCCTAAACAGTGGTCCATGCGCCTAAGTGTTGGCCATGCGCCCAAGTGTTGGCCATGCGCCCAAGTGTTGGCCATGCGCCTAAATAGTGCCCATGCACCTAAGTGATTGATACGGCTAAGTGTTATGCGCCTGAACAGGGAAAAAGCGCCCAAACCGTGCCCATGCGCCCAGACTGATTTATACTTAGAATTTTCAGGCTCATGCGCCTGGAAGGTCCCATGCGCCCAATTTGGATTTAAGGTTTTGTAAGTGGTTTTTAAGGGGTAAAATGGGGAGATAGGCCTGGTTATAATATGAGGGCTTACATTTGATGTGTGTTATGCATGTATGATGTTGCATGTATGATGTTGCCTGTATGGTGATGGTGTATGTTTATGATTATGTATGTTCCTTATTATGTATGTATGTCTTCCCTTGGCTTTGCGTTGAACGTTAATAAATGTAATGAAAAGTATTATGTAACGTAAAGTGGAAGATAATGAAAAGAGGAACATAATGATAGAATGCATGCATTAATAAAAGAGAATGTATAGAAA
>BJCM01090568.1:0-19951 GCA_018326385.1 Flaveria bidentis | reverse complement strand
ACAGCTGAAGACTAAGTCTGAAGACAACAGCTGAAGACTAAGTCTGAAGACAACAGCTGAAGACAACAGCTGAAGACAACAGCTGAAGACTAAGTCTGAAGACAACAGCTGAAGACTAAGTCTGAAGACAACAGCTGAAGACAGCTGAAGACTAAGTCTGAAGACAACAGCTGAAGACAACAGCTGAAGACTGTCTGAAAACAGCTAAAGACTAAGTCTGAAAACAGGTGAAGACTAAGTTTGAAAACAGCTGAAGACAGTCTGAAAACAGCTGAAGACGAAGTCTGAAAACAGCTGAAGACGAAGTCTGAAAAACAGCTGAAGACGAAGTCTGAAAACAGCTGAAGACAAAGTCTGAAAAAGGACTTTGGTTGCTTCAGCCTCTTCATACTTCTCTACAATATTCTTTAGTGATTCGTTATTATATCGTCATGATACTGTTATCGAGCATATAATATTTAATAAGTCGTGGATATCAATTAAAACAAATACATTAAAAGTATTTGAATAAAAATTATCATAAAATATAAAACATTGTATTATGATTAATGATATGTTATTATTAGATTCTTATAGTTTAATAACTTAACAAAAACATATATTAAATTTAACATAATATTATTGTTGATGTTATTAACCTTTTAATAAAAATAGTCATTACTATTAGTATTATTATATTTTTAAACATATTAAATAATATATCATTTACTAACAAATTTAGTCATAAATACTAAAGTTATCGACTACATATCTAGAAAATATATCTATTAGTTATTATAAATATGAGTTGTATATTTAATTATTTAAATAGTATTTAGTTCTAAATGTATAAATAATAAATATAAATTTAAATGTCAATTTAAAGTATTATAAACAATATAGTATTTAATGTATTGAATTAAATAAATGATATTATTAAACAATGTATTAATAATGTTTATTAAATAGTGTATTAATTAAAATAATTTATTAAATAGGGGTAAAGATAGAACTATTATTCAAAACACTTGTATTTATATTTAAAATATTATATAATGAGTTTTCTTTTAAGGTGGTTGAGGGTGCGGTTCCGGCTGGAAAAAAGATAGGCGAGTCCGATTAAAATAACATTTATCTTTCGAAACATGGTCGTATATTTGTCATTAAAAAAACCCTTAAATTATTATATTAGGCGTCTTACAATTTGAATAAAATTACTATTTTTTCCTCTTAAAATATAGTATAATATAGTATATGTATACACATGTACAATCTATTAGTAAAACGGTTGTCACCGATGGTTAGGTGGGGTAGGCAGGAACATGGTTGTTACCGAAATTTTTGCATGGTGTTAGTTCTTTATTGAAGGTTGACTTATGTCAGTAGGAACTTGGTTGATATCGTCGGATGGGCATCCTTCGCTCATCTGGTGATGCTACTTTCCGTCGGTGTATTTACAATGGTTGAGTGACCATCTGTCTAACAACAATTTGAAACTATGTTAGTAAATCATTAGTAAGTCTTTACCCACATCATATCATTCTTCCTCGTGGATTACCGAGGGATGCCAGTGTCACTATAAGGTCTTTGTGCCCATTACTACTTCACTATAAAGTTTGCTTAATTGTTTTACAGAAAAGTTCGGTTGTAATTTCACTTTTAACCATGACGCCCGTGACTTTAACACACTATATTATATCATCAAATCCAAAACTTTCAATAAGTAATGTCATTCTAATACTTTTCCTATTATATAAATAATATAAAATAAAAAATGAAAATACCAAAGTCGGGAGCTCTAATATTTGGATTCTTTTTAGCGTCTTCTTTTAAAGTGCCAAATGGCATCTGATCATCGTTTTCAGTCTCTCTCTACTTCCTAATTTTGTATATTTTAAAAACAACTGGATGTAGTGATGGCTAAAAACATGCAGTTTTATGATATTGTAAGTATATTGTTGTAATATAATATGTTGAAACTTGGAGCTCATTCGGAATCATGGTCCCAACAAAGAGAACTACCAAGTTGCTGATGTAATTTTATATTGCATTACATTATTTTATCTAGTTTACAATATTGCAGTCTTGTGACATAAACAAATTTGTCTTAATTTGTTGGAAGTTGATGATGGAGTAGTTTGTGTTTGGATGATTTGCCGTCCGAATCATATTGTTGGTTAATTATAGTGAAAAGTATTGTATGATGAGTATTAAATATACTACCGTCTGGAGTCAGTTAGTCATTTAAGGTTGATGTGTATGTGATTCACGTTGCTTATTATAAATGTGTGATATATGTTGGTTTTCATTTTCATACCCACACGTACTAGTAGACGCTGACTGCAAGGGCCATCGGAGAATAAATATTAGCGGGTTGAATTGATCTAGCTATCAAGTTGAAGTGATGAAAAGGGAGAGAAGAAGAGAAATTTGGGATTTCGAGCATGAACTACCGGGTGGTGGAGGTGGTGATGGTGGTGGTGAGAAACTAATATTAGGGTTGGACGGTGGGACTACCAAGACAATATGCATATGCATGCCCCTCATCCCTTTCACTCCAAACCGTTCTCCGCCCGTCTATGCTCGTGCTGTTGCCGGCTGCTCCAATCACAACAGTGTTGGAGGTACCGCTTCATCTCTGTCGTTTTCCACTCATATAATATAACCATCACAAGCTAAGACAGGTGATGGCCTGGTGGTAACATGCCTATCTGCGTAAACATAAACATTTTAGAGACCGGCCATCTCCCGTTGAAAATATAAAATTCCACTCGTACACTAGACTATGAGATTTCTCTTTCATTTTAGAAAAGGATGTTTGTTTGTGACACCCAACACATCTTCCTCAATCAAGTACCAGTCTTTTAAAACTTTTTTTGTTTTTTATGAACAATTATTGAGTTGAATATGATTATAAATCCAATTTTTTGGTAATATAAATAATCTGACATGCTACAATTAATATTTTGATTTGTATGCATTAAAAATAAACTAAAATGCCTATCATTATATTTTTTAACATATTAAACTCATATGATCTGTTTTCATCTTCTGTGTTCTTATTTCACAATCTCTAAGATCTTAGTACTACATATTGAATATGATTTTGTAAATGAAAGAAAGCAATACCACCTATATTTGATTTCCAAACAACAGAATTATGAACTTTTTTTTTTTACTAGAATGCATCATCCCATTTGGATATTTGATTTCACAGAAACTGCTGCAAGGGAGACACTAGAACAAGTCATGGCTGAAGCTCTTTCAAAGTCAGGTTGTAGCAGGGCTGCTGTTCGTGCAGTTTGCTTAGCCGTGGCTGGAGTTAACCATCCAACAGATCAGCAGCGGATTTTGGATTGGCTTAGGTCAGATTTCTTTAACATGGTTAATTTTTGATGCACCATCATCATCGGCCTAACTTGGGTGGAGTGATTAGTGTAATGTGGTAAGATATGGTTGGTTGGGCAGTTTGGGTTGACCTGTAACACTTTCCTATCGGTAAAATGCTATTCTTTTTCCCGGTACATCAATTAAAGAGCTATATATATTGTATTTGTTGGCTTAATCTTGACGGGCCATAAAGTTTGAGCTTTGTTTCTAAATAAACGGGTCAGATGGGTTGCAGTGAAGATTAAATTTGTCACATTTATTTAATGTTTTGTTTGGGTAAAAGTAATGGGTCATGTTTAGTTTTGTGTAGGGTAGTTTTTTTTGTTTTCTGTTCAGGTAGCATGTAGTAGGTAATTAAATTATTACCTATTTAAGTCTGTAAGCTTAATGAATAAAATAAATAGAGTTGAAAGCAGTAAATATTCATCTTCATCCTTTTTGTATTGACGAGTTTTATGTGTTTGGGGCAAGAACCAATATATAGTATTCGTATGAAAACTACTTTGATGTTATCATTGTTTGGTTTCTAGCTTCACATGTGTCCGGTTTGACCCTAATTATTCTATGTTTTTCTTGTCTCCATACTCAGTGATATATTTCCCAACGACGTTGAATACTATGTTGAGAATGATGCGGTGGCAGCTTTGGCTAGTGGAACAATGGGAAAACTTCATGGGTGCGTTTTAATTGCGGGTACGGGGACCATTGCTTATGGATATACTGAAGATGGGAGAGAAGCCCGGGCTTCTGGTGCAGGGCCAATCTTAGGTGATTGGGGAAGGTATATATATAATATATTCCCTGCAAAACATGTTATCATTAACACAAAATAAATGCATGTCTAGGAATGCATTAGGTGAAAAAAAAGCAAAAGTACTTTTAGTCCATGCATATCATGTATGTTAACATTCACAGCTAGCCAACTCTTAATAAACTTTGCTAACAACAAAACCCACACACGACTGGGATTCTATCTCTCTTGTCAGCACTCAAACATGGAACCAGGAAACATATGTTTCCATTCCTCATGCCATAATCAAACCCCCTTCGTTAACATTATTAGTAACTTTCAAGTCATTAATTACTAAGCCTAACCTCACATATTTCTCTAGATGTAATTAATAAGACTCAATTGATAGGATGTCATACCGTATTGAAATATCTCTCCCATCTTCCAGTTCACAATATATTGAACAGTTCTCTAACAAGTTCCCGGCTATTTAAGATATTCCTGCAACTCGAGCAAGAATCATCCATCCATCAAGCTTAGCTCCCAAAAATCTTAGCTTTTAACTTAATCATCTATAGTCACTTCACCCGCCCATAAAGAATCTTTTCTAGATACAATGTTATAAATGTGTTCTTAATTATTACCACAAAAACAATATAATTAAATACTAATATCAATTTTGTAATAATAATAATAATAATAATGTAATTTCATATTTTGAAATACATTTTGGATGACTTTCTTATGTCTGATCCTCGATCCTTTTGATTAGCTCCCCATTTGGCTAAATGTTTTTATTTCAACTTATTTGAACCATTTTATACCTAACACAACTGTATTCATATATATGATTAGAAAAATTGAAGTTTCCACTATAGATGGTTGCATGTATTAAAACTAGACCTTGTTTGAAAATGTTTGACTCATTTGACACGTTTCTCTATTAAATTAACTAAACTATTTTGTTTGACCTGTTTGAGATTAAGTCAACCAAAACCAATTTATCTATAAGTGAAATGTTTGAAATCTGACTATATATTATAGAGTGATATATATTTTAAGCATATGAGATGACTGTGCGACGTGTGCCATGTTCAACTATAGTGGATATGGTATAGCTGCAAAAGCATTGACATCTGTAATAAGAGCTTATGACGGGCGTGGTCCGGAAACTATGCTTACTTATAGCATCCTGCAAGAACTCCAACTTTCCTCTCCAGATGAACTAATTGGGTATGTGTTTGTCACTTATAATTATATTCTTTTATACTTCTACTATTTAGATTCACGATATTTGCTTTTAAATTTTATATGCGTGTAGCAGTTTAGGATGTCATATTATTCTTGCCCTCCACTAGATATATGTTGTAAGCCTATATTACTTATTCAATGATTAGTGAAAACTAAATATAGAAATCTCGATTCATTTAGTTACGAATGGGACAATTTGGTGTATGATCTATCTCTACTGGGCCGAACGGATGAAATCAATAAGAAGTGCTTAAAATGAAACAAGTATTTGATAAAACCTTCAAAGTCTATTACTTAAAAACTCATTTTATTACTAAAATCATATAAGTTTTATGACATTACTAGAAAGAGGAGCCTAATGTAACTTTTTATAAACAACTTTTTTAAAAAGTTACATTTGCTAACAAAGATTTTACTTTTAGATACAATGCAACTTCACCTAATACAACTTTTGACAAAAAAATTGCTTTAACCCAATGAAATTTAAGGCTTATTACTTTAATGCTTAATGCAACATACTACAATAGTTGTATTAGCTTTAATTCGTTGTTGGTCGTATTTGACACATCATATATTTTATTAAAGTAATCAAAGTACAAGACAAAAAATGTTTCTTTTTTTGCTACTTTTAACTATTGATTGATTTGCATGCAGGTGGACATACGCTGATCCATCATGGTCTCGAATTGCAACTTTAGTCCCTGTAGTGGTATCTTGTGCAGAAGCAGGCGATCAAGTTGCAAATGACATATTGTTGCATGCTGTAAATGAGTTGGCTTCAAGTGTTAAAGCAGTGGTTCATAGGCTCGAATTGTGTGGTAAAGGTGCATATTAGAACCAAAAAATATAGATAAATAAACACTCTTTATAAAAAATGTTTTTTCTTTACTTTAGAGGGTTGGACTTCTTGTGAGTATCATAGTGCATAATTAAACAAGAAAACAACAAACTACCAAATCAACTAAACAATCTAGTCTAGGTTAGGCCACTAACTGTAAGGATACTTAGCTTCGTTACATTAATGATGATAAGACGCATGGGTATCTTCTTGAGTTAATTGTGTTAAACATGTTTTCTTTTTTTGGCTAAATTTTCTTGATTTACAGTTGATTTTTAATGTAACCCAGATTAACACATTTATAGGTTATTGATGAAAAAATAAAATATATATGTCATTTTTGGTGTATTATATAGTTTACTCGCACAATTTTAACTTATAACATTCAGATCTATATATAGTTTACGTTAGCCTTCTATTTGTTTGATAGATGGAAAGGATACTTTTCCTCTTGTTATGGTTGGTAATGTTCTTGAAGCCAATAGGAGGTGGGATATTGGAAAAGAAGTAATTAGTTGCATTTCCAAGGACTTTCCTGGGACGCGCTTAGTTCGACCCAAGGTACCGTTTTTCGCCCATCGTAGAGATTACATATTTTCCCTAAGCTCGTTATGGCTTGTTAAATGATACGTTTATCCTGCCAACTTCAGTGTTTGTTGTTGATCATTTGTGCTTTCTTCAGGTGGAGCCTGCAGTGGGGGCAGCCTTACTTGCATGGAACTACTTGATAGAAGAATACCAGCAAGATCTTTCAGGCGTGCACTAAGATTAGGTTCGAACCCTATTACAGCCATAAATTTGAGCATAGTTGATGTTCAGTGGTTACTAATTGTATAGTAATATCAAGGCAAAAGAAAGAAATTATAGAGAAACCAAAGCACACGCACTTAAAAAGATGATTTTCTGTTTTGATTGTTGTGATTTTATATTTTATCTTATGTTTATACAATTTTTATATATTGATAAATACATGTTCATTTAGTTCCACTTCATTTTGTGTTCAAATCTCCAAGAAACCTTTTTTTTACTGATGAGAACCATTAACCAAAAGTCCACTAATAAATTGCATTTTAAATATGGAATACATATCATTGTGATCAAATAAACTCTTTGAAAGACGATTACTCAAAATGAATAAGAAACTACAAAAACTAAGGAGGGAAAGAAAGGAAACAAAAGTTGTGTAAAAAATTTACAAGTGACTTAAGGCCATGGCTAAAAGTAACCAATAAAAAACAACCTACAAATAGAAAAGCTAATGACAGTTATTTATCAAATTTAATTTATTATAGATATGAATGTATGAATGCTTAAGAGGCCATGTTTTGTAAGCTGTAAGTTAGCCTTTAATATGTTTGGTATAATATTATAAAGAATTATGGATTTAATATATGAAACCAAAACACGATCTAAACATATATCCATAGTAAAGATGACAAGACCAAAACACTAAAATCAAACAAATGAAAAGGACTATTGAAATAAAATAACAGCAAAAACCAAATAGAACTATCAGTTTACATTGAGGTTGTGTAGATGTACTAAAAGAATGATGATGATAAATTGATCAGAGAGAGAAAATGAACTGAGATTAGGGCTAGGTTGTTTCTTTGTTAGTGTTTAGTTAAGTAAGGTTTGATTAGTTTTAGTTTTGATACAAAGTTTCTAGATGTAATGTTGTTTGGTAATTGTTGGATCAAATAAGGCTGGTACAACCAAAACCAATACTTAGACAATTCTGGGTACAACTAATAAAGGACTTCTAAAGACAATATCAACACTTCCGAAGACAAAAGTTGAACTTCCGAAGTCAAGTCTGAAGGAACTTTCGAAGACAAAGTTCAACTTTCGAAGACAAAGTCTCTGCTCTTCCGAAGTTTAACACTTAGAAGAATTGAAGACTACAACTTCCGAAGTACGAAGTCCAAAGGAAGGCTCAGAAGAAGTAGCTACTTCCGAAGTATAAGTGGCTTCAGAAGAACTTGTTCTTCCGAAGACAGTTAACCTTCAGAAGTACCTACTATGAACCAGTGGACATAAGTATGATCTGTCTGACAATCCGCTACAAATCTATGAGATACTACATGGTGCTTTCTCATGTCATGTAGTTGACCATATTTTATTCCATTCTTCATCTTTTATCAGTTAGTACAGTTGCCAACTTTAGTTGGTGACAAAAGATAAATCGTGGACATGTCATGACTATCAAATCTTAGATAAAACATTATCTAAGATACCTTAACTATAGCTTTGTAGTATTTGATTTAGTTTTAGGTTTCCAACTGGTATCAAAGTATATTCGCCTATAGTTAGTAGTATATATAGTTTCTTATTGTAACTCATGTTAGATGCTTGTAAGAGTCTTGTAATACTTTGAGTTAAAAAGTAATATATACAAGTATCTTGAAAATTACTTTCTTGTGTTTTGCTTGATTTACCTAGTATATTAGCATCAAATCTTAGAAGGATTCTACTTCATCACCAAACAGAGTATCACTTAGTGAGTTTGAGAGAATTAAGTGTGTGTTGAGTGACAAAAACCGATCCTACAGTAATGTTTGATTAAGTTTTGATCTTAATTTATTTCATGTAAATATAACATTCATCATTCAAGTAACTAGTCATTTAACCATATGATTTGGTAACTAAATGCATATGATTTGATAACCACGAAATTCAGATGAAAGAAATACATGCACACGTAAATTTTTATGCATGCATGTAGGCATGCTCATGTATCTTATGTGCATGATCAATTAAACATACTAGAGTTCATGTAATCTCATAAAATTATCTTGGTTATCTCTAATAGTACTAACATGTATTATCAATTTATAGATAATGTGGAATTTACCTAATCTTGGTTTTAAGGTTGTCACAATAAACCTATGTGCTTTTTAAGTAATGTGCTTTTTAAGTAATGTACTTTTTAAGTAATGCTTCCATTGGGGTCCATAGTTTCTACCTAAATAATGTCACTAACTAATTCGCTAAAACAAGTAGGTTCATAATTTATTTACACCCACAATTATTCATATGTTTTCAGTAGACAAATTAGAATAAGTAACAACATTTACTAAACCATATATACCTTTTCCTTCAATAACATAATCAAACAGGTTTCTAGGTAGAGTTCTAACTCTAAAGGAATGTCTTGGTTTAGACTTAGAAGGAATTATCTTAGAAGGATTTACCTCATTGTTAGGGCATTTGCAGTGAATACGGAGAAATTGCGATATGGGTCCGAGGAAATCTTTTCCCACGTGTACACCGATTCCCCATTTTACTTGGATGATTTTTCCCGAATCTAGGAGAATTTACTAATTTTTCCTATGTTAAGACACTTATTCCACTTGTCTTTTTCTACATTTATACCTGCCCATATGGCTACATGGGTAAATTAGGAAAATTGGAAACAATTACATTGAAAAGGAAAGAATGAGAAAAAAAAGAAAAACTGTTGTGGAATAAATCAAGGGGAATATATGAAAACAGATTGGCTGCAATCGACCTTAAAAGAACCTATATCATTCGCCTTACCAAGATTAGATTTCACAACGCCTGCCAGGTACATGTTACATGTGCTTGTTTAATATAAAAACAATGTAGTAGAAATAAATATATCTTATATTAACCTTTAAATGTTATATACATTGGTTTAAACCATACATTAATTTAGTGGGTGTGTAGGCTAGATTTAAAGTTCTATCATCCAAGTGTGTAAGATCTTTAACTACTTTAGCATTAATAACTATCTCCATAAACTTCTTCATAACAAATATTTTGAGGCAACTTATGTTGGAAAGTTCATTGAGGGGGTTTAACATACACATAATTTTATTATCATCATAGACCATCTTGAGATGGTCAAATTAGTTTTAAAACACACTTTTATAAGATAATCTACACCATGTATTCAAGACGGCCATATACATCTACTATCTCACAAGAGAAAACACTGTAATATAAAAGCTATATTAGGAACCACACATAAAGTTGTAACCCTGAAAACCCATC
Organism: Flaveria bidentis; assembly: GCA_018326385.1. Taxonomy (NCBI): domain Eukaryota; kingdom Viridiplantae; phylum Streptophyta; class Magnoliopsida; order Asterales; family Asteraceae; genus Flaveria; species Flaveria bidentis. Next base: position 9,746 of record BJCM01090568.1, on the reverse strand, counting down.
TTGGATAGTCTTTGTAAAGCCTCAATTTCATTAGTTTAATTACTTTATTCCATGTTTGCTTGCATAAAGTTAGTTAGTTTTATTGTCATGTTCGTCATAATGGATCCATGATCACAATAATGTTCATTGTTATTAGCCATCATCTATTAGAATTTCTTAACTTCATATTGCAATTTATTTTTATGTAATGAGAAAAGAAAAAATTGTTAGAAAAACCTATCTTTTTCATGTTAGTTTATTGGGAGAATCATCATCTCTGATAGATCGTATCAAGTTAGCTAGGAAAATTAGAGGTGAGAGCTTAGATTGGTTAAATAGTTTGATTAATGATTAGTCGGTATATAATATTCTCTAAAAGTTAATTAGGTTTTGGTTGATGCCATTGTTGATCAACTATATGGTGATGGTTATATTTCTTTAAATGAAACTTAAGCAAGTTTTTGTGTAGTAATTTGGTTGGTTGGATCTTCATATGTATCATTTGTATTAATCTTTTGTAGGTGTGATAGGAGCTTTCATATGTAATCACTTGGTTGGGGTTGGGCATGTGTGTGGTGTACGATAGTTAGTATAGTCTCAAGGGCCTTTAACAAAAGCTTATATGTACTATTTATCAAGCATAGGTTTGTGTGGACAATAATATTACACAAAAAAGGAGGATGTAAATATAATAAGGGAAGGGAAATGATCCACTTAAATGACGTAAATACAACTCATGTAAATAATTTAATGTTTGGAATTTAACAAAATGTTAGTGTGTTTGACTAAAAGAAATAAAATAAAGATTAAAGATCGTATCTTGCAAGTTTTAAAAATGAAAGACTAAATTCCAAAGTTTGATGAGACCAAAAGGACCAATAGTAAAACTTCCTCTTTTTTTCATTTTATTTTTTAGAACAGCAAATGTTCAATCTGGAGAATATGTGTTATCTTAATCAGGTCTGTCTATTCGTTTCTTAACCTAGACCGCACCTCCAAGCTGCCGACAAATAAAAAACTCATTTATGAGAAAAAGCCTTGTATCTATCAACTCTGAACATTTGGATGATAATATGACCAAAAAATATACTTAGGGATTAAGTTGGATCAACTCTTATGGATAAGGTGTTGCAATAAATGTGTGTAGCAACCAACTATATTTGCGTGTGTGGGATCCAGGAACTAAATGCACTGATACACACACCCACCACCGGCCCATTCTGCAAACTCAAATAATCGTCATGCTCCAAGGTGGTTGTAACTTAATTTATTATTCTATCTCATTTTGTTATTTCCAAAGTTAAAGCATTGAAGGATCGATATGTCATAGAAGCTTCAAGCAGCAGCCCGCGGATTGGGCCCCTGGAACTAAATGCAGTGACAGCCCCATTGCACCTCTCAAATGGTCATTGTTGGTTGACCAGCTGTATCTTTCATTCCAAAACTCAAGCATTGATCGTACTATTCATGGAGATAGAGCCTGCCAGTAGCAGCGGGTTATGTAGTATTCGTGGTGATGAAGCGATCGATTCTGAGAATGGCGGAGGAGTATGTTTTGGTGGCAGCACGAGTATGAGGGAACGAGCTACTTATTTGGTGTGGCGAGATTTGACGGTGGTACTACCCAACTTCGGTCATGGACACACCAAGCGATTGCTTCATCGGATCAGCGGTTACGCTGAACCCGGCCGAATCATGGCCATTATGGGCCCTTCTGGTTCCGGAAAATCCACTCTTCTTGATTCCTTAGCCGGTATACAATTGTTATTATTATTATTATTATCATTCCTATCATGTTATATGTTTTAAAAGAAAAGAAAAGAAATGAAACGTTTGCTAATAAAATTTGTGCATACGCAATTGTTGCAGAGAGATTATCAAAGAACGTGGTAATGACCGGTGACATTCTTCTCAATGGCAAGAAGAAAAAGCTAAGCAATGGTGTTGTCGTAAGTGGTTCTGTCCTAATGTAATAATTGACTATTAGGAATGATTTAAAATGCAATTATAGATCTTTCAATCATTATTTTAATACATTAATTGGGATTTATAAAGAAGTGAAAATATCATCAAATCTCGATCTAACAGTTTTGAAAAATTATTTATACTTCATTATTTTCTTTGAATCCTTTTACGCGTTTGATGATGGCTCGTAAATTAACTACTGACGGACATCTTTGGGACATATATATATTTTTAACTTCGTCACTAAGTGACAGATGTTTTTCCTCACAAATATGGTTGGATAATTTTAGTCTCGAATACCCATGGTGTAGTAGTAATTTTTAAAAAATGTTAATGTATATATGAAAATTTGGTTGTTGAGTAAATTACAAATTATATCTTTTATTAATACATGAAATTACATCATGTGTTTTTTAATTTCAATAATTACGTTGTATGTCTTTTTATATAAAATTTGAACACATATTGTCCTTTAAAATAACATTCGTTAAACTTTATAGTTAAGTCATTCATGTGCCCCTCACATGAGGAGCTTTTAAGTATTTTACGTGTTTACAATGAGTCAAAAATAATTTTACATCGCTTCATTCTCGTCATCCTCATGTTAGGTGTTTAAAGTTGGATGTTTGAAATTTTCGGATATTAGAACTCATTATCAGTATTCAGAAATCTGAAATTTAGATATTCAAAATGTTGGACATGGATACAAATAGCGATTTAAATGTCTGTACTTCTTTTTTGCAATAATTAGATATATGTTATCATAAATAGAATATAAAAACAACACACATAAAAAATTCCAAATATACACTAGAAAGTCCCAACAAAAAAAATCTTTAACACTTTAAAAAATAACAAAAATAATTTTAAGTTTTTGGATAATTTAAAAAATATTATTTGTTATAGTTTTTAAAGTGTTAAAGGTTTTTTATTGTGGTTGAGACTTTTTACAGTATATTAAAACTTTTGTTAACATGTGTTGTTTTTACATTATTTTTATTATTACAAGTATCTAATTATTCCAAAACAATGAAGAAATTTAATTGTTTGAATCATTATATGTATCATATAGAAAATTTTGAATATCTGAATTTTAGATATCATAAATTTCAGATATCCAAATACTAATATGAGTTCTACTATCCGAAAATTTTAGACATCCAACTTTAAATACCTAACATGAAGGCAACGGAAATAAAATAACATAAAAATATTTTTGACTCATTGTAGTCAAGTAAAATAATTAAATGGCCCTCATGTGAGGTGCACATGCATGACTTAACTATAAATTTTAACAAACTTTAGTGTAAAGGACAATATGTGTGTAAATTTTATATGAAAAGACATACGGTGTAATTATTGAAACTTAAGGACACATAGTGTAATTTCATATATTAATAAAGGACACTATTTGTAATTTACTCTTGTTTGTTTTACCATTACAACTAAGTAGCGAAGAAATGGCATACAGGCTTATGTGACGCAAGAAGATGTCCTAATGGGAACGTTAACGGTTCGAGAAACGATCACTTACTCGGCTTATTTGAGGCTTCCAACTACATTCAGCAATGAAGAAGTGAAGGAGACTATTGAAGGGACCATAATGGAGATGGGTTTGGAGGATTGCAGTGACAGTCTGATTGGAAACTGGCACTTGAGGGGCATAAGTGGCGGAGAAAAGAAACGGCTAAGCATCGCCCTTGAGATCCTCGTACGACCTCGTATCTTGTTTCTCGATGAACCCACTACCGGCCTTGATAGTGCATCGGCCTTTTTTGTGGTTCAAGCTTTGAAAAGCCTTGCTCGTGACGGACGAACCGTGATTTCTTCCATTCACCAGCCAAGCAGTGAAGTGTTTGCATTGTTTGATGACCTTTTTCTTTTATCAGGGGGTGAAAAAGTCTATTTCGGAGAAGCAAAAGATGCTATCACGGTGAGTGTTGCGCACAATAATTGCAATGGAAAAATACCATTTCGACCAAACTTTTTCTATTTAGATAGAAATTTAACAAATTTAATATAAATATAATCATTTTACAACCCCTGATTACAATATATGATCATCTTGTCTTTGTACACTCAGTTTCTTACTTTATTTTAAGCAGATGTAAATATATTCGCTATATAACTTACACCCATTTTGACCTTTGATATGACTTAATTACATTCCTTTTTATCACAATAAAAATTTGTTTTCTATTTAAAGTTTTTAGCGTAATTTAGATTTATCCTATGGTTACTTAACTAGTTGTATTATTATGTAGTTATATAAATATTAAACCTAAGTATGGTTAGTTAACATTCTAACTTCCATAACTACCTTTTTAACCATCACATTGGTTCGATGGGTATAAATACCCCTGCCGCTCGATCTCCTATCAAAACCAATGGAACTTTTTATGTATTTTGAAAAGTCTCTCTCGATCTTTATAGTTCATTACCTATGCCTTGATTTCAAAAATCTCAAGCTTAATCTTTTTATGCGATCGTTTGACACTTTACTCAATCATCTCAAATGATTTTTTGTATAAAATGTTATTTAAAATGTCTTTTTGTTAAAAGGAAAAAAGAAACTTTCCCAAGATGGTACTTTAGTGATTTCACATCATGGTAATCCATGGAGTTTAATTTTACCATGGTTATAACATTTTTCTCTTATGATTATGTGTGTGATTAAATTATTATACAGTTTTTTGCTGAAGCTGGGTTCCCATGTCCGACCAAGAGAAATCCGTCGGACCATTTCCTACGTTGTATCAACTCTGATTTTGATGTCGTAACTGCCACCTTGAAAGGGTCACAAAGACATTACGTACGTATGTTTTTAGTCATTTGTAATACACATGATATCATTCTCACACAAATTTCTTGAAAGAGATCTGAATCACGATATTTGATGTTGTAGGAAGAACCAAAAGGTTCAGATGCTTATAAAAAGTTTTCAGTCTCCGAGATCAAAGCGACACTAGCCGAGAAATACAAGTGGTCAAAGTACGCCAAGAAAGCCGAATCAAAAATGAATCAAATCTCCGAATTTGTATGTTCTAGTTTGGGGCAATATCAACTAACTCTCTAAACTTGTAAAATATCTTATTTTTTTTTAAATAAACAACATTGTACATTATGTGTTTAAAATACATATGATATTTTACATGGTTTGAGAAGTCTATTGATTTCCATTTTCTTCTACTATATAATCTAATATGATTTTCTATCCATAAAGCATGGGCCAGAAACAAGCACGATTAAAATGAACCAAGTAGGGTGGTGGAAACAACTCACAACGCTGACTCGAAGGTCATTCGTAAACATGTCTCGAGACATAGGATATTACTGGCTACGGGTGATTATCTACTCAATCGTCTCCATATGTGTTGGTACAATCTTCTATGATGTTGGCACTGGTTACACCGCGATTCTAGCAAGAGGTGCTTGTGGTGGTTTTATAACAGGGTTCATGGTTTTCATGTCTATTGGAAGCTTCCCTTCGTTTATTGAAGATATGAAGGTAAGTTAAAAATAACGGTTTTTCTTATTAGGATAGTAATTTATATGTATCTTTAACATGAATGACCAATTAAAAACTTACATGATATTGTTGTGCCCTGTAGATATTTACAAGAGAAAAGCTGAATGGGTATTACGGGGTTGCAGTGTTCATTCTATCAAACTTCCTTTCATCACTACCATTTATGCTTATGATTTCGTTTGTGACCGGAACAATCACATGGAACATGGTCAAATTTCGACATGGATTCTCTCGATACGCTTACTATTGTCTCAATCTATTTGCCTCGATAGCAGTGGTCGAAAGTTGCATGATGGTTGTGGCTTCCCTAGTTCCCAATTTCTTGATGGGCATTGTTACAGGAGCTGGAATCATTGTAAGAAGTCAACTTCACAAACATCAACTTGACTTCACGTTAACCGTATATACATGCCGGTAATAGCTCGTATTTGTTACGTACAGGGCATCATGATGATGACCTCGGGTTTCTTTCGTCAGTTACCCGATCTTCCAAAACCCTTTTGGCGGTACCCCGTGTCTTACATAAACTACGGATCTTGGTCATTACAGGTAAAGCTACTAGTTGATCTTACAATAACAAGGGAGTTGTATTTGATATATACAGGCATAACGTCACAATTTCAACTATTAGTTTGTTTTTTAAAATACATATATATGCTAGATTTAGCCGCTAGTCACTAATCAAACAAGTAAAATATAAGTTAAATGAGAAACTTTTCCAAGTAAAATAAACTATTTTATTGTCAAAAACATTAATATTTTCCAAACCACCTGTTATTAAAATTCTATAAGTTTTTGTAGTAATACTTAGACACATGTATGTTAAATTTTATGATTCTTAATAGGAAGTGTTTCAAGTTTATAACGTATGTAATTGACTCTTAGCGGTTTGTGAATGCAGGGAGCGTACAAGAACGACATGTTAGGGCTAGTGTTCGATGGGTTAGCGCCAGGTGACCCCAAATTAACAGGGAAAGAAGTTATCACCAAAATGTACCGATTACCTTTGGATCACTCAAAATGGTGGGATTTGTGTGCAATATTCGCCATTCTGTTTGCTTATCGCATTATATTCTTCATGGTTCTCAAGTTCAAGGAGAGAGCTTCACCATTTTTCCAAACAATGTATGCAAAAAGAACGCTTTATCGTCTAAACAGACGACCATCATTCAAACGGTTCACGTCTTCTAAAAGGCAATATAAACTCCGGTCTTTGTCTTCACAAGAGGGCCTTTCTTCCCCAATTCCGTAGCTGCACCACAAATACACATTGTAGGATTTCGGGGTATACGTGTTATCAGTTATTCAAGATTTTTGAAAGTTTACGTCTTGTATTATACTTGTGGTTTGTGTACTTTCTTTTCAACATCCTTTTTGGATCTAAATAAAATTGAATCCTTTGAAGTCAAGTTTATATATATGATAAGAGCCTCATATATATATATATATATATATATATATAGGAATGGGTTTATGTGAGAACCTTATCTAACTATAAGAACTAGTTAACCTTTTCAAGCAAAAAAAGATAATACATCACCATTACTAAAAAAATCTTTGAGGGTATATGTAATTTTACACAATATACAACCTAACATGACCTTGAAATTGGGGACCACCTACCCACTGCTTTACGTCTCTTTCATCCTTCTCTCTCCTATCTCTAAGGAAAGTTGCTTTACCTACACAAGTCTCTCTCTCATCCTAATAACTCTTATTTTCTTTCTTCTCATGTCAAATATCTTGTGGTTTTCAATAATCTCACCAAATCTTAAACATTTTTTCACAAACACTTAGTTTTTCCTTTTTGTTGATCTCAAATTCAATTGCTGATCGGGAAGATCCACTGTATGTGCCTAGTGGTGGTTAGAGTGGCGATGATGGTGGTGGGTGAAGTATAGATATGCAAGAAATGGAGAGGGAAATGAGTTACATGTGGTTGTGAAAAAAGCCCAAGGGATCAAGGTTAACTACTCAAATGCTTCAAGTTCAGGTTAAGTGCCTATGGATTTGTCCCCATCAGCATTTGGTTGTTCGTCTTTGATTATTGTTTCACCTCTAAAGACTATATGGTCCCTCCTCACATGTTCTATCATGTATTTTATGTCAAGCTTGATGTAAGTTTGATTATTTTTCAATAAAGTCTATGGATTTTATGATACAACCTAGTGATTTTGCTTATGATATTTTGATGATATTAGGCTAAAGGTGGGACTGGTGATGTTTATTCACGTGTTTATAAGCTATTGTGAACACAATATGCCATCATTTTTAGATGTAATTTCTGATGTATTTAATTGTTTTTTTTTATAGTTTTTAATTGGACTACAGTTACAATACTATATATAACCAATGTGCTAGTGCAATGTAATGTAACGTAATCTTCTGTAACTTAGTGTAATGTAATCTTTTGTAAATTAGTGTAATGCAATCTTCTGCTATGTAATGTATGTAATCTTCTTTTATGTTTACTTGTTTGTTTTCATTTGTTTTTTGTGCTCATTTATCTAACATTACTATGACAATACATTACATGTTATTACATTATATTACATTACAAATAAATAATAATTTAATATTATATTTGTTATTCAATCATATGTAAGTATTAAGTACTAGTGTAACATCTTGTATTTTTTCGTTTAATTAAAAGTTAGCATCGTTATTCTTGTAAGGACCATCGTTGCCATATATGAAACTTATGGGTTGCTTATGTTCATTTATTAGTTAGAAAGTTAATAGTTTTATTAAATTAAGCATAATGTATAATAATAATATTAATAATAATAACAATATTAGTAAAATTAATAATAATAATAACAATAATAATAATACTAATAATAACTAAAATAATAGTAATAGTACTAATAATAATATTTACTAAAATAATACTAATCTTAAAGATTTTTAAAAACATAAAGTAATTAGGTTTGAGGGGGTTATATTGCCAATTTTGAAACTTCAAAAGAAAGTTTTAAATATGAGATAACAAAATGCAAACCACAGCGACCATTTGTGTAAATTTCAAAACCCAAACCCCCTCCCCTTTTTCAAACCCCGCAAATCCGGCGAGTATTCCGGCGGAGCTCCAACGAAGGCCAAAACACCCAAAATTATTCGATTTCGAAACCCAAAACTGACCCAAATCGTTTCGTATGCACATTTCAAACTTGAATACATTATTTAATTGCGTTTAAACATCGGTTTCTAGCCTAGTTGATTACATAACCAAAATACATTAAATCTTATAGCCGTTTGAGCACTTAATCATAATTATAATCTAATTAAATCAACTTAAACAATCATCTTACTAATATTACTCATTTGCAACTCTCAATTCCTCCTCAAACAAACATCAATATTGAATTCGATCACCACAGTTATCGTGACCTGCAACTTACTGGAACACCATCGTCTGAACATTGAAACTCGAAATTGATAAGGGGCTTTTGATCTAGTACATCAATCGAAGCTTCACACAAATTTAATTGAATTATCATCAACAATCACACATCGATTGCTCACCTTTCGGCCGCGCCTTGTCCTCCGCATTGTTCATTTTCGATCCTTCACCAATCGAGTAATTAAATTAGTCTTGGTGTTCATTTAATTATGGGGAATAAAAGCCCCATGATTGTTGTGGTTAATCGAATCAGATTAAGCCTCAATTTGATGCATTCGAATCTAGGGTTCTAAGGATTTGGGGTATTTGGTTATAAGGGTTTTTAAGGTTTAAAACCCGAGTGATACCAAGGCCCTGGCCTTGGTTCACTGGTTAAGACACTTGCCTCCCATTCATGAGGTCCCGGGTTCGAACCCGGGAAACCTCATGTATTTTTTAAAGGCTTTTAGCCTTAAATAAATTTTAGAAAATTTTCTAATAAATATAAAAATTACTTTTATAAACTTCAAATATTTTTTTAAACTACCAAAGATTTCTGTATTTTTTCTAAGTTTTAATCAATATATTTTGCTAATAAAACATATTAAAAAGATTGTTTTTGGATAATTTCTAATAAAATGGATTGTAAATAATAATTAATAAATTATTATTGGACTAAATGTTTTTCTTTCACTTAATATTTTGAAATCATGAGTAGTTTAAATATTATATTTAAATTTTATTAATTGTTATAAATGATTCAATTACATTTTCTCTATATTAAAACATATAAAGAATATATTTTTGTGTTTAAAGTATTTATAAAAATGCCCAAATACCCAAATTCCACTTAAAACCCTAGTTCTTGTTAAAACGTTAAACTTATTAAAA